>PITA01013265.1:6128-58359 GCA_004023965.1 Spilogale gracilis
GTTGCTAAGGTCTATGGAAAAATTATCTGGAGAGGAAACTTGGGTACAAGGGGCAATGGCATCAAAAAGGCTTTGAGGCAACCCGCTGATCAGATGCTTGTGACAGCAGGGGATAAACACCTTTAAAATTCAGTCTCAAAATCAGAAGAAAAAGGAGAGGGAGGCCTTCTCCAAGCCCTTCAGGTCAAATTTCCTGAAATCTGGGGAGCAAAAAAAGCCTTCTGGCCTGGCCAAGGGACGGCCTCCAGTACTGGTACAATAAACAGCGACAGATATGGCTGTTCGCATCTGACAGTACTCCCTCCCCTGGTAAACAAAGCAAGGGATCAGAAGATATCCATCTGACTGTGCCTAACCCCTATACCCTACTCTCCCTCCTGGGTCCCAAGAGAACTGTGTCTACCATCCTAGATCTCAAGGATGTGTTTTTCTGCATACTTCTGGCAAAGGAGTCTCAGCCCCTCTTTACGTTTGAGTGGTCTGACCCACAGGAAGGATTCCAGGGCCAGCTCACCTGGATTATCACCGCTACGACCCTCCTGGTCAAGGACAAATGAGTAACAGGGTGTCAGACCCTCCTCCTCAACCAACCAAAGGTGACTTTCCAGCCCCTGGCGGTGCTATAGAAAGGAGCAGCTACGTAGCCGATGGGAAAAGGTATGCAGAGGCTGCGATGGTCTCTCCAGAGCAGGAGCTCTGAAAGGCAGCCCTGCCCCTGGAACCTAGGCACAAAAAGCAGAGTTGATTGCGCTCACCAGGGCACTGCAGATGGCCAAGGGTAAGGCCCCAACATCTACACGGACGGCAGGTATGCCGTTGCTACTCTCCATGTACATGGGACTATAAGAAAGGAAATTGGGCTAAAACTAGGACAGGAAAAATAGTTCTTCCTCGAGGACTGGAGGGAAAAGCTAGTAAGCCAAATCCATCAGAGCACTCATTTAGGGACGTGCAAGCTTGAGGAACTTGTGTGTGTAAACGGTTCCAGGTCTCCAAGCTAGGGCGTATGGCTCAGGATGTGGTAAATAGATGTGCTCAATATCAGGCAAAGACTGCAGGAGGAACCAGAATGGGAAGAGAAAGAAAGCGGATAGAAAACCAGAAGTTTATTGGAAAGATTTTACAAAAATGAAACAGGGAAAATGTGGACACAAGTACATGTTAGTTTTTATGGATACTTTTTCAGGCTGGGTAGAGGCCTTCTCCACCAAACACAAAATGGCAGGGATAATAGCCAAACAGCTGCTAGAGAAAATAATTCCTAGTTTTGGGTTGCCTCTGGTGATCGGTGAGATAATGGCCCTGCATTTGTGAGTTCAGTCTCACAAGCACTGGCCAAGGCCATGGGCACAAATTGGAAGTTACACTGGACAAGTAAAAATAAACCGGACTCTTAAAGAGATCTTGACAAAGTTAATTCTAATTGAGACTGGCGGTGGATGGGTGGATCTCGTTCCCTTCGCCCTCCATAAAACATGGAGCACACCCTATGTAAATTTAGTCTGGGTGCATCACCACCAGGTGAAAAACTTGGAACCTCGCTGGAAGGGGACATTTACTGTCATTCTGACCACCCCCATGGCAGTAAAAGAAGGCATCAAGACCTGGATTCACACATGCCACGACAAAGGAGCTGAGGATGAAAGAGATGGATGCCACTGCCAATGGACCCTGCCCACCATGGACTGAAGCTAAAACTCAAAAGGGCTGCCATTGATGCAGACATACAAGAATTAAAAACTTCAATCTCAAAACTTCGGGAATCTGTAAGCTCATTTTCAGAAGTAGTCTTACAAAACGGACGAGGGCTAGATCTCCTATTTCTCCAACAGGGAGGACTCTGTGCCGCCCTAAAAGAAGAATGCTGCTTTTACATTGACCACTCAAGGGTGATCAAAGACTCAATGGCAAAGGTCAGAGAAAAAAAAGAAAAAAAGAGAACAAGGCCAGGGTTGGTTCCAATCGTGGTTCAACTCCTCCCCCTGGCTCACGACCCTGGTCTCTACTCTGTTAGGCCCTCTCTGTATATTGATCCTGATACTGACTTTTGGCCCATGTATCCTAAACCGCCTAGTCGCTTTTATTAACCAACGCATACAAACTGTACAACTTATGGTGTTAAAGCAGCAGTACCAGCCCATAGCAACCGACCCCTAAGACCCAAGATTGGCTCTTAAGTAACCAGAGAAAGGGGGGAATGAGAAACTGTAACGGCAAGGTTTATGCTATCTTGCTTCTGTAAACCTGCTTGCTTCAGCATTTCCTTGTCAGCCAATTATGTCCTTGAAACTCTGAAAAGTCCCAAACTTGTTTGTACCTGCCTATAAAAAGTTGAAAAATTTGCTGTTTGGGGTCTCTGAGCGTGACCAGCAGCATCCGCACGGAGGCCCAGGTTCGAACCTGACAATAAATGACCTTTGCCGCTTGGCTTTGACTTCGGTCTCCAGTGGTCTTCTTCGGGGATCTCGCGACTCTGGGCATTACACAACTATGCCCCTGAAACAGCTCCCACCATGGGAATGGTGAGCAGAACTCACAAATCAAGAACAAGGAATGGAGGAGGAGCCCCCAGTCACTGGGATCCAGCCGAGGCGGCAGCTGGAGACTACATGCTCTCAATGACCTCCTTTAGCCGACCTGAATGGAAATACTGAGAGAGGAGGCCCCAGGAAACTTGGGAAGGAGGATATTTTTCCCAGGCCCAACAAGCCAAGGGAAGTGCATTCATTTGAAATTTAAGGAGGATGGAAAAAATACAGTCTAGGTAAAACTAAATCTAAATATTCTGAAGGATAAAAACTTTAAGAGAAAAAAAAAACCCACAAGTAACTTCAACCAAATTGATAGTGTGTGTTTGTTTCAGCAGGGATATGCCCACAGGGCTCTTCTTTGTACCCTTTGGTATTTCTTGTGAATGTCCCAAACATTTCAAAATAAAATGTTAAGAGAAAAAGGCCAATGAAGAGAGAAAATGGGGGAAGGGAAGAAAAGAAGGAACAAAGAGCAAGGCTTCTAGAAAATATCACTGGTTGGATGTTCTGAACAACATACAGCCATGCATTCTTACTCAAACTGGGGTCCAGAACCCGTAGACAAAAAGCACTGGTCTTCACATCCAAGCAGTTCAAAAAACTTCAAGTTAAACACAAAGAAATCCAAACGTAGACATGTAATAAATTGTCAAAAGCCAAAGACAAGTTGGCAAGGATGCAGAATCAAGATCAACATACAAAACTCAATAGCATCTCTATACATCTCTATACCATAGCTGTGAACAATCTGAAAATGACAGAAAAAAAAGAAGAATATTCCTTGGTACATATTATAGACTAAGAATACTTAGGGATGCATGTAACAAAAGTACAAGAATTATACCCTGAAAACTTCAAAATATTGTTGAAAAGAAATTAAGGCCAAAATAAAAGGAACGTTTCACATTCACATTCATGTATCAGAAGGCTTAATAGCATGAAGCGGCGACACTCCCCAACCAAACTATAGATTTGATATGGTATCTATTGAAATTATAGCTGCTCTTTTTCTTTGGTTGCAGAAATTAAACTGATTCTAATATTCATATGGAAATGGAAGGGAAACTCCTATAAAAATGCAAATGTGGATGGAAATTAAGATAGACACGTTAGGGTTTCAGCAAGGCTTGACTTTAAACTAACACAGTTTTCTCTTCCTCATTCTCAAAGGCTCCCTCTCCCTTTCATGTGTTTTTCCCTAGAACCCTTTGTTCCAGGAAGTGGATATTGATACTGATGTCTTGCTGACCTCAGTGTCTATTTAGTAACCAGATTGGGATGGACAGCGCCAGGACTCGTCATCAGACCTCCTCCACACCAGGAATGTGGCGGGCAGCAAACACCAGATAGATTCCTATCAAAACTGCCTGGATCCTGTCTTGTCCTATAAGACCCCTCAGCCTTTTACCTGGGGCAGGTCTGCAGTTTTGATGATGTTAGTCCTGCCACAGCCTCTTTTGTCTGGCAAAGTAATGAAACTATGGTTCCTCTTTATCCCCAAAGCCTTCCTGTTCTATTTCAGCTCCAGAGTGCAGAAGTTGGTTTAAACAACGCAAGGAACTCAGAGTAGCCAAAACAAGCTTGAAAAAGAGAATACAATCAGAATATCTAAATTTCTTGTTCTTAACACTTTCTAAAAAGTTAGTCATCCAGACAATATGGTGCTGACATAAGGATAAATATGGAGATCAACGGAATAGAATTGAAAGTCCAGAAATAAGATGCTCTACAAGGTGCCAAGATGATACAGCTGGGATTATCGTAGTCTTTTCAATAACTGAATATCCACAATTGAAAAGAATAAATTTAAACCCCCCATCACAACCGTATACAAAATAATTCAAAATGGACCACAGACCTAAATCAAACAGTTAAAACTACAAAACTCTTAGATGAAAACATAGGATATTTGTGACCAGGAGTTAGCCAATGAATTAACAATTATTTCACATGGAAGCTGACCACATCACAGCTTATAGGATTCCACCTATATGAATTCCCAGGATAGGCAAATCTCTGAAGTAAATCATGGTTTGCTTGGTCCTGGGTGGAGAAGGGCAGGAATGGGGTGTGACTGCTAATGAGTATGATATTTCTTTTGGGTTTTGACTCTTGTTCTAAAATAGGATTGTGGTGATAGTTA
Source organism: Spilogale gracilis (assembly GCA_004023965.1). Taxonomy (NCBI): domain Eukaryota; kingdom Metazoa; phylum Chordata; class Mammalia; order Carnivora; family Mephitidae; genus Spilogale; species Spilogale gracilis. The sequence goes on from PITA01013265.1 coordinate 10,803, forward strand.
CACAACTCTGAAAACAGTAATATCTATTGGATGCTACACTTTAAAGCAGGTGAATTTTATGGTATGTGAGATAGATTTCAATTAAAAAGAAAAAGAATGGGCTTATGGTACAAGCCTTTTCCAGGTTACTGGCAAACAGGTCACATAGTGGCAGGTCTCTGGGGCTGAGGCTTTTCAGGAGTTCCAACTCAGTGTGCTCCTTCCATGGGCTATTAGCACTGCTGATTTTCATAGCTACTATGGTTACAAAGCCCCTAGTTTTCAAGGGTCCTGTGACTCTAGGGGAGGGAGTTGGGAATAGGGCAAGGGACAATGCCACAGACTTCAATATTCTTACTGAGAGTCAGTCATTTTCCTTTTCCTTTTTTTTTTTTTTTAAGATTTTATTTATTTGACAGAGAGAGGGGTGGGGGGAGTGGAAGAGGGAGAAACAGGGTTCCCGAGGAGCAGGGAGCCTGATGCAGGGCTTGATCACAGGACCCTGGGATCATGACCTGAGCGGAAGGCAGACACTTAAGGACTGAGCCACTCAGGCGCCCCAGTCATTTTTCTTGAATAAACTTTCCTTAGATCCTTTCTAGCCTCTGGTTAATTTCCCAGAGTTCTGCAAAAGTTGATTTTGCAATTTTTGCCAGTGTTTTTGCTGCTTTAATAGAGGAGCAGATTTATAAAGGTCCTCACTCCACTGTTCTAGAAGTTCTGGCCCCTCTTCTTCAAGGCATTTATCGCTGTTGAATTTTATACCTTTCTGTAGGTTTCTTTATGGATGTGGGTCACCCTCACTGATCATGAAGTGTCATAAAGACAATGTCTACAAATCTACCAATATATTCCCATCAGTTCCCATAGTCTCTTTTCTTCCTGTTACAGAGAAAGGACAGTCCCTCTTCCTGGTAAATGTCAGTCCCCATGCTATACCTCCTTTTCCTTTGAGAACCTACCCCAGTGATTCTCCTTCCCAGTTCCTCTCTACTGAACTGTTTCCAACTGCATGAGAACACATTTTGTTTGTCCCTAACTTGTTTTTTTGTGGGGTTTTTTTGGTGGTTGTGTGTGTGTGTGTGTGTGTTTGTTTTAATATACCCAGCTTGGACCTTGCAGCTTGCCTCCAGGAGATGCCTCCTTCCTCTATTTCCAATCCAAACTTCTTTGAAGGTTTAGCTACAAGCTCTGGTTTCATTTTCTTACCTTCTGCTTAGTATTTAAAACATTCTTAGCTGTGTTCTTTTTTTTAAGGTTTATTTTATTATTTGAGAAAGAGAGAGTGACAGCATTCAGTGAGGGACAGAGAGAGAGAAGCAGAGTCCATTAAGCGTGGAGTCCGATGCGGGACTCCATCTCACGACCCTCAGATCATGACCTGACCTGAAATCAAGAATCAGACACTGGGCGCCTGGGTGGCTCAGTGGGTTAAAGCCTCTGCCTTTGGCTCAGGTCATGATCTCAGGGTCCTGGGATTGAGGCCCATGTCGTGCTCTCTGCTCAGCAGGGAGCCTGCTTCCTCCTCTATCTCTCTGCCTGCCTCTCTGCCTACTTGTGATCTCTCTGTCAAATAAATAAACAAAATCTTTAAAAAAAAAAAAAAAAGAATCAGACACTTAACTGAGCCACTCAGGTGACCCCTTTGTTGTGTTCTGTGTGTCCATTAAGAAGCTAAAATGGCTCTGATATCTTCATTGTATTCTTTCTACAGACAATTATTGAGCACTCAACACCAGTGCTAAACTCTGTTTAGGAACAAGATAGAGAACATACAATCCTTTGAACTTTTTCTTAACAGCTTTCATTTTTATTGGCCTCCCATCCATAGCAGGCACAAATGGCCACTGACTCTTTGTGGCAATGCCTTCTTTCCCCGATGTCCAGGGTACACTTGAGAATCCAAGTGTTTCCAGCCTCTACTTTTTAGAGTCCTTGAAAGGATCATTCTCATAGTTCTAGGCTTTATGATTGAGGGTACTTATTGAGGTGAAATTCACATCACTTAAAATTTACCATTTAATTCCTATCTTTAAATGTGAGATTTTCTCTGGAATTTTCTTTTCTTCTTCCCCTCTACTTTATTTCACAGAGGACCTCATCTGTCCCTTTAATTTTTTTAAATTTTTTTGTTGTTTTTTTTTAAAGATTTTATTTATTTGACAGAGAGAAACACAGCCAGAGAGGGAACACAAGCAGGGGGAGTGAGAGAGGGAGAAGCAGGCTTCCCGCCGAGCAGGGAGCCCGATGTGGGACTCGATCCTGCGTCTCTGGGATCATGACCTGAGCCGAAGGCAGTCGCTCAACCAACTGAGCCACCCAGGCGTCCCTTTAATTTGTTTTTTAAAGACTTTATTTATTTATATGACAGAGAGAGAGATCACTAGTAGGCAGAGAGGCAGGCATAGAGAGAGGAGGAAGCAGGCTCCCTGTGGAGTGGAGAGCCCAACTCAGGCCTTGAGCCCAGGACCCTGGAATCATGACCTGAGCTGAAGGCAGAGGCTTTAACCCACTGAGCCACCCAAGTGCCCTGTTCCTTTAATTTCAAGTGCCTTCTATTTGTGTACCCCCCCCCACACTTATACTTGCAGCCTGAAACTCCCCTGAGGTCTAGACACAAACCAACAGCCTCTGCTCTTAGGTATTTAATAAGGACTTGAAACACGCTATTTTCCCCTAAAACTTGTTCCTCCTGCAGTATCCCTATGGCACCAACATCCACCCAACTGCTCCACTAGAAACTTCATTGATTTTCTGGAGGCTTCCCTTTTCCTCACAATTCATGTCAACTTTACAAACTAAGGAGCTCTCGGATTCATCCATGTATTTCCATTTCTTCCAATGACACTCTGAATTCTCACCTTGCACAAGATATTTTCCACTGTTGTCCCCACATCCGGTGGCCTCACCCCCACCAAGTCAACTCTCCACATAGCAAAATGAACTTTATCCTTCCTGGCCAAGTCAGGCCTCCAAGTATAAGCTTTCATAGCTTCCTCAACATCTTTTATTTTCTTTTAAAAAAGTAAAACACATTTTTTAAAATATTTATTTATTTGTTTGAGAGAGAGAGAGAGAAGGTGGGGACAGGGCAGAGGGAGAGAATCCCCAAGTAGACTCCCCACTGAGTGTGGAGCCAGATGTGGGGCCCAATCCCACAACCCATAAGATCATGACAAGCCAAGAGTCAGATGTTCAATTGACCAAAGCATCCAGGCATCCTTCAACATCTTGATTTATTTTTTACTACTGAAATAAATTAGTCATGATTAGTTATTTTTTAAAGATTTTGTTTATTTATTTGACAGAGAGAGAGCATAAGCAAGGGGAGTGGCAGGCAGAGGGAGAAGCAGGCTCCCCACTGAGCAGGGAGCCTGATGTGGGACTCCATCCCAGGACCCTGGGATCATGACCTGAGCCAAAAGCAGATACTTAACCAGCTGAGCCACCCAGGTACCCAGTCATGGCTAGTTTTAATTCTCCCTTCACCCAGGAGAATGTAAACTCCATGAGAGCAGAAAGAGTATTGGCTTTATTTTCAGTTGTTTGCCCAATGTCTGATAAGATTTCTTAATAAATACTTGCTCAGAATGTTGAATAAATGTATCTCCTTCCTCAGCTCATGTTACAACTTAGCAAATAACACCAATGACAAGTAGCTAGTTATGGGAACAAAACCTGTGAATGCCATCCTTGATACAACTTTCTCTCTCATCCCTTACCCCTAGGTCATCAGCAAAGCTTTTATATTTTACCTCAAAAAAAAAATTATACATAAAATCTAACTCCTGCTGACCATCTCAACATTCATTATCAGACTCTCTGCTGGACTCCCCACCCAGTTCCCTTCTTGCCACCGTCCACACCACCCTCTGTTCAATAGACAAGTGTATCACTGCCTCCTTCCACTCCATGAATAGCCTCCCACTGCTCCTGGGAGAAAGTCAAGATCCTCAGAAGACACACGAAGCTCAATCTCTCCAGCCTCATCCAGGGTAGTTTTTCTTTTGTTCCTTTTGTTTTCTCTGAGTACTGTGGGTATGCAGCCATTCCAGGGCTGGGAGAGTCCTCAAGATCCTCCCATACCCTGGTGACTCCATCCAAAGGGCTCCCCTCCAGACACCTTTACCTGATTGCTTCCCAATAATCCTTCACGGCACAGTTTAAATATCACTTCCTTCGGGAGGTCTTTCTATCCTTCCAGGTCAGGTAAATGAGATTATCAGACGCTCATAAGACCCTATACTTTCCCTTTTCTACATTTACCACAACTATATTCAAATAGTTCATTTTTGCATTTATTTAATCCCTTTCTCTTACTCTAAAATGGGATCCCGTTTCTACCGAAGCACTATAGTTCATTGATTAGGGGCACAGGCTCGAGAGCCAGATCTCTGAGTCTGAACATCAGTTCTGCTGCTTACTGGTGAGGTGACCTCCACCAACCGACTCAAATTTTCCCTTCCTCAATTTTCTTATGTGTAAAATGAATTAAAATGTAATGATACCTTTCTCAGTGCTGTGTGGATTCAAGGAGCTAATTCATCTAAATCTAATAGGATATGCATAATATTAATATGGAAAATTGTAGGGATGGCTGGGTATCTCAGTATAGATTAAGCTTCTGCCTTCAGCTAAGGTCATGATCTCAAGGTTCTGGGATCCAGTCCTGCATCGGGCCCCTGCTCAGGGGGGAGCCTGCTTCTCCCTCTGCCTGCCACTTCCTCTGCCTGTGCATGCTGTCTCTCTGACAAATAAATAAATAAAATCTTTAATAAATAGATGGAAAATACTCAAAAACATTAGCTGTTACCTGTAGTAACAGGAAATACAGGGGATTTAACTCCAACATAGAGTAGTCACTCACTAAATATGATGACTACTGTGAAAAAGAATAAATCTCAAAGAATTGAAGAATGATATCCCTGAGAAAGGATAGCAAAAACAGTAGCAACACAAGCAATTAAAAATATGTATCTGTATAAAATCTAGAAAGAAATGCATTAAATGACCTATATGGAAAAAAATTACCAAGCATAATGAGGGACATTAAAAAAAGTCTTGAATAAATGAGGTAACAGTCCTTATTGGATGATTCAGTACTGCATAGATATCAATTAGCAGGAGATAAAATGTATGAAAATCTATAGGCATAAACGTGAATGGGGTAACAGGATACCATGATAAACATAGATCACTTGCTAAAGGAGATGAATGCAGAAGTCTTCACAATGGCTAGAACCCCTGAAAAGTGTGAAGAATTCTAACATAACAGGGACAGAACAGCATTTTGGAATAAAAGCAGAGAGGGCAGAAATGCAGGAGAAACAGAGCTCTAAACTGAAAACTTTTTAAAGGTCATTAACGCAGCCAGTGAGTCATAGGGAAGGAACCTAAGTACAAGTGACTTAAACACAAAGAATATTTACCGTTGTGCATAACAAGAAATCCTGAAGGAGGAGGTCCCCAGCTAAACACTGTCAAAGCCATAGAATGCTTCCCTACCACTCTCTTGATGTTGCCCACATGGTCTGAGGATGGCTGCAGTCCTTCCAAACATCAAGCTCTCCCAACATCATGAAAGGGGAACAGAAAGGGGCATTTTTTTCCTTTTTTTTTAAAAAAAGATTTTATTTATTTATTTATTTGACAGAGAGAGAGATCACAGGAGGTAGGCAGAGAGGCAGGCAGACAGAGAGGAGCAAGCAGGCTCCCTGCTGAGCAGAGAGCAAGACATGGGCCTCGATCCCAGGTCCCTGAGATCATGACCTGATCTGAAGGCAGAAGCTTAACCCACTGAGCCACCCCGGTGCCCAAGGGGCATTTTTTTCAAACATTCTTCTTATGAGAAAAAAACCTTACCCAGTGAATTATCATTTGTGTCCCATTACTCAGAACTGTTCATGTGCTGTCCGACTTTCTGTTGCTACATAAACAAACACCCCAAAACATGGTGACATAGAACAAAAATCCTTTTCTTCTACATTCAGATTCTGTAGAACAGGAACTGTGGCAAGGCACAGCTTTATGGCATCTGGCACCCCAGCATGGAAGACCATCATGGCTGGGGATGCTCTGAAGAGCTGGGCACTCACTTGGAAGATTCTGCACTCCTCTGCCTGGCACCTGGGCTAGAAAGACTCAAAGTTTGGGCTCAGCTGGGGGTGTGAACCAGCACACCCACATGTATCCTCCTATGGGACTTGAGATTCCTCACTGCGTAATGGAAGAATTCCAAGAGGGAGATTATGGGTGAATAAAATGTTACAAGAGAACTGAATGTAGGCTACATGGTCTTTTATGACCTAACTTCAGAAGTCATATAGTGTCACTTCCAAATTCTACTTGTTGAAGTGGTCAGAACAACCCATATACAAGAGGAGAACATAAATCCTACCACTCAATGGGGGGAGGGGGCATGTCAAGGAATTTGAGCTCACTTTCTAGGTCAACCCCTAAACCAATCCTGATAGGTTTGTTTTCACAACAAAGAGCATCTTGAATCATTGAATCTACCCTGCACACCAGCATCCAACTCAAGATATCAACCTCCTTTTCAAATACAGTTACTTGACTCGCCAGCCTGCCTTCAATGACAGGGATAGCCTTCTCTTCCTAAGATAATCATTTTACATTTGGACGGTTGCTTTACAAAATCAGTCCACATCCCAAGCAAATGACTTCGTCTCATGTTAGGCCACTCTGGTCTGACCTGAGGATGGGAAATAGGAAAATGTAGGAAAGTGAGAAAAAAGGATACACTGCTTGATTAGGGTCACAGGTCATTAAAGGGTTTAGACACATTCAAGAATTGTGGTTTGGTGGCTTGTAAGGTCCTTTGTCTCTGTCAAGACCACAGTGTCCAGTGACCAGACACATTTTAAATAAATCAGTTTGGATTTTACTCACTTACCATCAGCACCGCATTTATGATGCCATCTTTGAAAAGGCCGTCAGTCCCTCCTGGAATCCACTGAGTGCAAGAAGCTGTCAGATTTCCTATCAAGGTCTGGATCAGCAAGAGGAGACACTAGTCATAAGCTTCGCTCCTTCTCAATTTTCCTTCTAAGTGATTCTTTAGGCATTTGAAGATGCAGAAGAGCAGTTTCTTACTTAGCTGTCTTGCAGGCACCTCTTACGGCATGCATCCCAAGCAGAATTCATTATCTCCATCACTGAAACTTGCTCAGACTTCTGTGTTTATAATCACAGTCTGAGGCACTGCTTTCTAGCTGGTAGCTGAGCCAGAAATTCGGAGGAGTTCTTAAATTTTCCCTCTCTCCTTGCCTCCTGACATTTAATCTTTCACTCAGTCCTGTCCAGACTGCCTCACCAATGCTCCTTCTCCATCCCCGTTTTAACTGGTGGACTCAGGGAACCACTATCTCCTTACAGGCCTCTTGCTACCTCATGCCTGATCATCTCCCTCCTCCAGGCCTGCCCCTCCACCCTGCTGCCTGAGGAATCTAAGGCCATGGCTTCCCCCACAGATCTCTGCCATCCCTCCACCCCCATGCTACAGGATTAAGCCCCAACTCTTTAACGCTTTCCACAAAACCCTTGATGTATGGCCTGGCCACAACTTGTAGCACGTCTTTTTTTTTTTTTTTTTTTTTTTTTTTTTAAGATTGTATTTATTTGACAGAGAGAAACACAGCCAGAAAGGGAACACAAGCAAGGGGAGTGAGAGAGGGAGAAGCAGGCCTCCTGCTGAGCAGGGAGCCCGATGTGGGACTTGATCCCGGGTCTCCGGAATCATGGCCTGAGCCAAAGGCAGTCGTCCAACCAACTGAGCCACCCAGGTGCCCCTGCATCACCAGTCTTATCTCCTGACACCCCCAACTCATGGGCCTTCTGACCATTTATCAAATATGCCAGATTTCAAATCATTGCCTTCGGTTAAGGTGTTTATTATCTCTGCCTGCAAATACACATTACCTCTACTTTGCATAAGGCTATAGGCTTATAGATCTAAATTAAATATCACCTTCTTTACTTTAATTATTGTTGCAACAACTATATTCAGAACTTATTAAGCATGTACTGTTGCCCAGCCCATGTACTAAGGATCATATGTGGATTGTCTCATTTAATATTTACAGCAACAGTGTGCATTATGCAGATGAGGGCCTGAAACTTGGACAGGTTTGCTCACTGAGGTTCGCACAGCTGGAATCCTGAAGCAAGTGCTCATAACCACAGCCAACCCACTGGAGGCAAATCCAGGGAGCACTTCCTGATGATCTTGGCCATGTCTACACCTGTGCTATCACCCCCTGAATGAAGTAAATACACCTATTTCATCTTGTTTGGACACTAATTTAAACACATAATGGTTCAGAAACACATAAATTTATAGAACGATCTAGAAAACTTGAATACGAATTATATATTTGATGATACTGAGGAATTGTTTTTCACTATTTGTACTGTGGTTATGTTGTTAAAAGCCACTGTCATTTAGAGATATACTGGACTATTTAATACGAAGTCATGGTTGCCTGAAGGGACAGTCTGCAGAGGTAGGCAGCTAACATCTTTTGGCATTATGATGATAACCATTTAAAACAGGGATGTGTACATGGAGTTTCATACAATTGTTTACTTTACTCTGTGTATGTCTGGAATTCTCTACAGTAAAAATATTCTGTACATTTCCTCAAAACCAGTGAGCATGTATATTCATCCCCCTGCTTTTGGATTGCTAGAGAGTAGAGGACATTTGAGTCTTCGTCAGCTTTGAATCTGCCGCAATCACAGAGTAGAAACTCTGCTAGTGGTTCTTGAGTGATGAGGTGATGACTGTGCAGATCACTTCCAAAGGTAGAGCACAGCATCGTCTATCTTCCAGACTCTCGAATGGTGGCCCAATGACACCCACGGACACCAGCATTATGGATGGGCCTTCTGAAAGAGCAGAGGCCAGCTCTTAGGGCTGGACATGCTGCTCCTGTCTCACCTTCCTTGAGTCTAATCTATTTCCACACTGATCTGGTTCCTCTTGAGTTCCTGCATTATAACCCTTTGAAGCCAAGTTGGCTACCCTATGATTTTTGGTACCCTTGGGCCCTGCAGCTTTCACAGCTCTAAATGCTCTCCTTGTTTTTGTGTCCCAGGTCCCAGCCAGGTCCAGCTGACCCCACAGTTTCATAAGAAAAGGATTTGGCGGGGCGCCTGGGTGGCTCAGTTGATTAAGCGACTGCCTTTGGCTCAGGTCATGATCCTGGAGCCCCAGGATCGAGCCCCACATCGGGCTTCCTGCTCGGCGAGAAGTCTGCTTCTCCCTCTTTCAGTCCCTCTGCTTGTGTTCCCTCTCTAGCTTTGTTTCTCTCTGTCAAATAAATAAATAAATAAAATCTTAAAAAAAAATAAAAAGGATTTGGCTTTAACCCTTAAAATGTGATGGCTAGCCTCCTCCAAATAGTTTGGTTTGACCACTAGTCCTGTTCTGGATGGGAGTAAACTGAGGCTGGACAAGTTTTCTTTTTCCTTTTTTAATATATTTTTTTATTTATTTGACAGAGAGAAACACAGCTAGAGAGGGAACACAAGCAGGGGGAGTGGGAGAGAGAGAAGCAGGCTTCCCGCCAAGCAGGGAGCCCGATGTGGGGCTCGATCTCAGGTCTCCGGGATCATGACCTGAGCCGAAGGCAGTCGCTTAACCAACTGAGCCACCCAGGCGCCCTGGACAAGTTTTCTTTAGAATGACACAAACTTGTGAGCAGAAGGTAGAGACTGTACTTCAGAGAAGAATGGGCTCACTCAACACCGCTGGCCTCCACTCCAGCCTCTCCCTGGAGGTCCTTTTGTCAGACGGCCAGAGCCTGCCTATCTGGGGTATGTGCCTTCCAAAGCAGAGGCTGCCTGGGGAATGCAAGACATTTTTTAGCACTCCTCTAGCTGTGACAGGTCAGGCTTTTGCTACGTTCCAGTCACCATGCTCCATGGTCACCAACAGCTGTCCTGCTCCCTGCTTGAGTAGGCAGGGGAGCGGGGACAAGGGCAGCAGTGAGCAGACTTGCTGGGGCCAGAGAATGTGGTATGCCTGCAATTTGTCAGTCTCCAGGGAGCCTCACAGCAACCCAAAGAGGAAAGAGACAGCCTGAAGGGGAGGAAAGCACAGCAAGCTGAGAAGCACTGGAATCTGGCGCCCGAACCCCACAAGCAAGATGTTCACAGAGGCTTCCATTGTTTGGGGCTCTATCCTCCTGGATGCGGGATAAAGAACACAGGTCCTGGCTGGTCCAAATCTCCCTCTGAGAGAGATGGGTAGCAGCTCAGAAATGCTTAAAGTAGTGGCTTGTGCAGGGCAGGGTGTTCTAGAAAGAACATGATGCACAGTGGTAAGGTAGGGGCGGCACCAGCAAGTCCAAGAATGAAGGACTTGTTCTCCCAACTGCTGGCTGTGCAACCACCCAATTCCTCAGCTGTCCTCTTCAGGGAGGGACTCAGAGGAAGGAAGCCTTCTTGCCCAGGCTATGCCCACCTCCCAGAGCAGCCCACATCCAATAATGATGCAGGTAGCGGTATAAGGCCTTAGCTCTATCTCCCCAAAGGGATCAGCTCTGAATACTCATCTCACCTTCCCATCTCTTTGTAGAGTCAGCTGAGGTTCCCTTTGAGACTCTATCAGAGATCAACCCATCCATCTAGCCAATCCTGCTTCCCTCTCTCCTTCCCTTCCTTTCCCTTGCCTTCCCTTCCTACCCTCTTTTTGTCTTTCTTTGCCTTCCCTTGTCTCCCTTCCCTTCCCTTTCTCTATGTGCTAATCCCAAAGCACTCCCTACTAAGCCCTTCTGAGTTCATCATTCCCACTCTACATGTCCCCCTGTCCCCTGTGTGTCAAAGACTGTGAACAGAGCAGGTGACAGAGAGTGGGTAAGACACAGTCCTACCTTTCCAGAAGCTCACAGAGACACACATCTGTATGGCTTCATTGTTTGGTGCAGAACCCAGCATGACGGCTAAGAGTAAAGCTTTAGAGTGAGAGACACTTGGTCTCAAATACCATCTCTGCCATTTACTAGCTGTGTAATTTTGAAAAAGTCATTTAACCTTTCTATGCTTCAATTTCCTCAACTGCAAAATGTCAATAATAACACCAGCTGAACTGGTTGTCATAGGGATTAAATGAGATGTGTGTATAAAAAGAGTTTATTACAGCATTTGGCCATATAAACAATGCTACACATCCAAAAACTGAAGATGCTACAGAAGAAAGCCATGTAGACAAGGGAAGTTTAATTCTATCATAAACGGAAAAAAAGAAAAAAAAAAACGCTTCCCAGAGGCAGTGAAGGCTGACAATTTGGTTTTGCAGATACATAAGGGAGGACATGATGGGGATTCTGGGCTAAAATGCCAGTGGGCACTCCATGATGTAGCTTCTCTCCATTTGCTATTAAAACCCATGACAGTACAGAAAAACTGCAGAAATAAGTAACAAGGAATTCCAGGTATCAGTTACTTTGGGAAGAACCCTCAACACACATACCTCAAAGTGCTAAACTAGCCAGCAGCCTCAGAGGGCCAGCCCAGTGCGCCCCGCCCTCCTCCAGCCTGGAAGGCCTCCTGAGAATGAAAGAGAAATGCAGTAAAGAAGACCCATAGCTTAGTAGTGCTCAACTCCAAGTGACAGGAAACCCCACAGAACGCCTTCAAGCCTAAGGAAATGTGCTCGTGAGAGGGGCCCCTGTCCTTATTCTGTGGTTGCCCTGGCTTTGCCTCCTCCCTGTCTTGGCTTGGCTCTCATGAGGACTCCCCGTGGTTACAAGGCAGAATGCCTCCAAGTGTCACATCCCGACATGACAGAGTCCAGACATAGGAAAAGCACTGTCTATTCCTTGTGCTTCTTAAAAAAAAAAGGAAAGAAAGGGAGGGAGGGAAGAAGGGAGGGTGCGAGGGAGGGAGGGAGGAAAGGAAGGAAGGAATTAGAAAGAAAGAGAGAGAGAGAAAGAAAGAAAGAGAGAGAGAGAGAAGGGAGGGAGGAAGGGAAGGAGAAAGGAAATAAAGAACCCTTTTCTAGGAATCCCCCACATCTGGTCAGACCCATACATAGTAGTAATTACTATATATGTATACTATATATATATATAATACTATATAGTATTATATATATATATATATAGTAAGTTTTCCTGTTACCTTTCCACATCTTCATGTGCTGAGATAGCCCATTCTTTTTTAACATCTGTACAGGCCTTCATTGGGGTAATGACACCAAAATGACTAATACAGACAAGTTGAAACCCACCTTCCTGGGGCAGAGGATTGAGTCCATCTTCCCTAAAACAGAAACTTCAGGCAGAGGGGGAACACATTCACAAAACCAGGAACCTGTGCATCAGGAAGCCACTGGCTTAAAAAAACTAGCTCAATATACAAAAACTGGAATATTAAGGAGGAAATGTTACATAAGATGTGCAACTTATCATTTACCTAAAACACAAAGAAAACTCTCTACATGTGTGTGTATGTGTGTCTCCATAGTAAAGGATGGAGAAAAGCCTTGAATTGCAAGCAAAGGAGTTGAGACTTGAAGAATCATAAAATAAGGAGACCACTAAAGAAGAGCTGAGCTTTCAAACAATTGGTGGGAAAAGTTGTATAGGGTAAAATGAGGTAATCAGACTTGAATCAGGGCAACTAAAGGTTATGAGGGCACCATGTGGTTATAGCGAGGGTCCATGAGACATGGTGGGAATGGGTAAGAATTTTCAGAGGAGAGATCTCATGCGATTTGTTGACTGTACATATAACCAGGAAAAAAAATCTGACATTATTATAATAATAACTGATGTTAACTGAAAGTGCTTACTTTATGCTTGATAGTGTTGGAAGATGATGATAGATAATAGATAGATAGATAGATAGATAGATAGATAGATAGATAGATAGCTATTCATTCAAACCTTTCTCCTATTCCTAGGCAATAAGTACCATTTTGGTCCCCATTTTACAAATAAGGAGACTGAGGCACAAACAAATTAAGTCACTTGCTCAAGGTCACAGTTAAGGCATGGAATTAGGGGATCATGTCCCTTGAGCTGGAGCATTTGCAGATTGAAGGATTTGTCCTTGAAGGGAAGATGGGAGAAAGGAGAACAGCCCTCACAAGAACAGCACTTGCTGAGTGCCTAGCCCCAGGAATTTTGTTTGTTTGTTTATTCCTTTACGTATTTATTCTTTTTTTTTACGTATTTATTCTTTATAGCCTAAATATGCTTAAACATATATCTCTATCCTGCTTCCCAAAAGTCTGTCTTTCTGGGGTGCATGCAATGGAAACTTCAGAGCGAATTTTCAAGTGTGATCCTTTTTAAGCTCCTCGTGTTCCTCCTTCATGTCTCTGTCAGCCCCTCTTCCACTGTACAAGTCCTCTGTTTCAGGCCTCAAGGCTTGTTTTGCTCTCTGTGGATGGAGAATGCTGTTTCCCTTGGGCTCTCAAAGCCTCTCAGGGGAGCCAGGCTGTCTCTTTCCCGAGGCCACTCAAGGATTTCTTGCCAGTATCAGGGTAACTTGTTTACCCTACCGTCTTGAGCACATGCACCCAGATTACCTTAGAGCTGTAATGGAAACAGCACCCCGCCTCCCACGCCCCACTTCTCGTGCCCCACCCCCATCCTCACTCCCACCCCCACTGCCTACTACCTCTCACTTCCCATCCTCACCCCTACCTCCCACACTCCACCATCCCTTGCTTTGAAAGGAGTCTTGACAGAGCCAGCCACAGGCAGCTTCCAGGATGGACATTTTGAGGACTTCCTTACTAATGGCTTTTGCCATATCACACCTGCAAGGGAAGAGCCCAGCCTTCCAGGGCCTGGGTGCATCTGCAGGACTCTCACAGGCACAGAGCTGACAAAACCACACACTGTGAACATTGCCTCTTGGGGTTCTTGACATTCCCTGGCTCCCCTGTTCCCAGAGTCAAATGCAGAAGAGAAGGCCAAAGCAAAATTTAGTGGCAAAGTCTTTAAATAGAAATGTGTCTGCTATTGAAAATGAAGAGAATAACTAAGTTGATTATTAACTTAAGGAAGTTTTTAAGAAACCAAAGGAAATCAAGAAAAATAATGAGTAAAAATAATAAATCCAAAAAAAGGAGAAAAAAAGTTTTACCAGTTAGGGGAAGGAGAGAATATAAACAAAGCCAAGAGATTATATTTGGGACAAGTATTAAGAGAGGTACATTGGGGTGCCTGGATGGCTCAGTTGGTTGGGTGACTGCCTTCGGCTCAGGTCATGATCCCGGAGACCCGGGATGGAATCCCGCATCAGGCTCCCTGCTCCGTGGGAAGCCTGCTTCTCCCTCTCTCATTCCCCTTACTTGTGTTCCCTCTCTGGCTGTATTTCTCTCTGTCAAATAAATAAAATAAAACCTTTAAAAAAAAAGAGAGAGAGAGAGAGGTACATTTCAGGAAAATCAAATCAAAACAAAATATATTCAAGTAACCAAAATTACGAATGAGAAATAAGATGCAAATACATAAGAAGGGTACTTACGAGTTACATATAATTATTTAAGTCTATGCTAGCAAAGTTGAGAAATATCAACATTTAATGAGTTCTCAGGAAATAAATAAAAAACCAAAATAATTCAAGAAAAGTGAATATCCTGAATGGATCATTAACTATGCAAGAAACTGAGTAAAGAATGAGTCTTAAACAGACTTTGAAGTCATATTTTAATTTTTTTCCAAATAAATCAATTCCCTTGTTAAACTATTCTGTAACTAGACATGTTAGAAAGCTAGCACAACTCAGATACCAAAACCAGATAAACACAGTTCATCGAAAGAAATCATAGAATATGTGGTCATACTAAATTCAAAATTAAGTGCTAACAAATTCTAGTCCTACAAAGAGAAAGATGGCCAGTGGCCATGAACAAGTAAAATTTGCTACACATATGATTTGATACATACAGGAGAATGTTTTACAACATGTTTGCAAATTCTTCGACACTGCCTCTATCAAAGATGGGGTCTCTGTTCCCTTCCTTTGAACCTGGGCAGGCGGTTCTTTGTGTCAGCCTCAACAAGTAGAATATGACAGAATGCTGTGTCATGACTTCTTGCTAAGTTTGAAAAGGTGGTGCATATTTGCTGGTTTCTCTTAAGACACTCACTCCGGAAATCTCCAGGAGAAGCCCGGTGACTCTGACCCTGATGTAGAGAGACCACACAGCTAAGAGGTGCCCAGACAGCACCAGATGCTCCAGCCCCCGTAGTCTGAGTATGCCCAGACTGGGCACCAGACGTGGGACAAAGGAAGCCTTCAGGACTTTGGCTCCAGCCCAGCTCTGTCTGTCTGACTGCAAACACATGAGTTACCCCAAACTGGAACTGCCTTGCTGAACCCAGTCAACTTTCAGGTTCGTAGGGAGAATAAGTGGTGGTTATTGCTTGAAGCCACTGCTTTGGAGAAGTTCTTTACAGAGCAATAGGCAACTAGAATATATCTAATCATTAAACTTAATCAATTAATGTGATAATATGATAATGTGATAATATTCATATGTGATCCCTGCAATGGAATTTGATAAAATCAAATATCCATTCCTTATTAAAAACTCTTAGCAAGTGAAGAAAAAAGAGTCCCTGGGGGCACCTGGGTGGCTCAGTCAGTTAAGCACCTGCCTTTGGCTCAGGTCATGATCCTAGGGTCCTGGGTTCAAGCCCCATATCAGTCTCCCTTCTCAGTGAAGAGCCTGCTTCCCCCTCACCCTCTGCCACTCCCCCCCTCACTCCTGCTTTCTCTCCTTCTCTCTCACAAATAAACAAATAATTTTTTTAATTTAAAAAAAGAGAGTCCCTGAACATGATCATGAATTTCTGTCCAAAATATTAACCAACATTGAGCACACTAAGAATCACTATAGACATTCAAATCTGCACAAGAAAAACAAAATCAAAATTATACACCAGTGTTCTGGACATTCAAGCCATTATCTTAATAAGGGAAAATAAATAGGAGATGTAATATTATCAAGGAGAGCAAATGATCAACATCCATAGATTATATGGTATCTACCTTGAAAGCATAAAGAAAATTAAAATGTAATGAAAAGAGAACCAAGTCACAATTATGAACACTTGTATATGTGTGGGTCTGTCAAAACTTAGTTCAGCGACCCCTCACTATGTTGTGCTTATCTAAGGACTTCTGCCTTAACACCAAACAAACTAGACAAAAATTTGAGATTGTTGCTTGTACAACACAACTGTGGGGATGGAAGAACCCAACCAATAAAGGTCCCTGAATTTATAGGTATCCATACTCCCTAGAAAACAGTGGAAAAGTGGAGGGAGGTAAGGGAGGAAATAGCTCAGGCTATTTCCAAGCAGAGTGTTTGGACCCTGGAGTTAGGCTGCCTGGGTCCAGGTCCTACCCCCTACTCACTCTCCCTAGTAGCCTTAGGCACATTATTTAAGCATGAGG
The DNA here is from genome assembly GCA_004023965.1 of Spilogale gracilis. NCBI lineage: Eukaryota > Metazoa > Chordata > Mammalia > Carnivora > Mephitidae > Spilogale > Spilogale gracilis. Next base: position 27,225 of record PITA01013265.1, read on the forward strand.
CCACAATCTCAAGAGCAAAGTGGAGGCATGACCAGGATGCCTAATGCGTATATATGGTTGTGATAAAAATTAAGTCATTTTCTATACATAAAGTATTCAGAATAGTGCCTGGTAAATAATAAGCAATAGCCTTTATTATTGGGATAAATTCTTAGGCTAAGGTCCCCATTTGACTCAAAGAAGTAGGTCATTGTTTTGTCCCAGTAACGAACACTAGTGACTTTAGAATTAAATGAGAAATAACAGTGCATATATCCATTAAAATTTAAAATACATATAACCTATGCTTAGGCACCTCTAAATTTAAGAAGTTATCCTAGAGATATGTATGTATGTTTGCAAAATTTGTATATAGGAAGTTATTTACTATGACATTGTTTGGAATAATCAAGGCCAACCTAAAATGTCCATTAATAGGGGATTCATGAACTACATTATATAGTACATGCATAAAATAGAATATTTTACAGCCATTAAAAAGAACAAGAAATATCTTTATGTCCTAATACATGGAAAGAACTCTAATTTACATTGATTTTTTTTTAAAGTTTCAGAATGGCATGCATAATATTCTATCATTTGGTAAAAGTTACAAATGTATGTGTGCCTATAGATGTGAATTTACATATTATAATTCACATAAAATTCACATACTATAATTCACATATACTTATGTGTACAAATATACATATGTAATTGTATTTATTCCCATATATATGCACAAATATATATTTCAGCTTACATCTACATCCAGCCTTGCTGGAGTATACACTAAAAACAGGCAAATGGTTGTCTCCTGGGAGGTAAGCTGATTGGCAGACGTGTGGGAAGACATCTTATTTTTCACCATATATCTTTTTACTCATTTTGAATTTTGAGCCTATATTATATTAGAATGATTCTTTTTAAAGGCATGTGCAGAACCAAAGAAAATCACTAAGTTTAGCCCCATTGGTAAAACCAAAGAAATGTAAAATCATACAACAATGAAATATTTGCCTATTAAAAAGGGCAAAATCATCTTGATTTGTTTTGTTTTAAGATCAGTGGTTTGTTCTCCGTGCTCATGCTCACAAAGTGGCAGAGAGTGGGAAATCTCATATGACGCTGCTGGTAGTGAATGATTCCAACATTTGGTAAGACAGTGAATTCAGTTTTACCTGGGTAGCCCCACTTGTAGAGACCTCTGCCTAAGGAGTTAACCAAAGTTGAGGGCAAGGATTTATGTGCACATGTAAATCTACAAGACTAAATACATAATATTTGAGAATAATGTTTCTGAACTATATATAACAAAATAGATATAATACTTTAGGGTTTTGAGAAGTGTGAAAAATAAACTTAGGACCATCATGCCTTATACCCCTAACAGCCACCTGGCTTCTGTACACTCGCTTGCTAGACCCTAAGAAAGTGGAAAAACCCTAGCAGCGCCCCCCCCCCCCCATAGCCACCCTCTCCCCGAGCCTTCAGATCTAAGAACAAGAGATAATGGCCATCTGGCTCTGGGAGTGTGGCTACGAGAGCACTCCGGGAGCTCGGCTATCTAGCTCCAGGCATGTGGCTACGTGAGCACTCCCCAACCCCCTACCTGACCATCTGGCGCCTTGGGGTTTGTTGGGGGGCCAAGGCCAGTCATAAGGCAACCAGTAAACTAGGGAGAATGTCAGCCAATCATGTGCTTGTAACTGTGGAAATTCTGCAACTTCTCTGTAACTTGTTTGTCTTTACCTATAAAAGCTGCACTAAAGGTATGCTCGGGGTCTCTGAGCGCGACCGGTAACGTCCGCACAGAGGCCCAGGTTCGAACTTGACAATAAATGACCCTTGCGGCTTGGCTTTGACTTAGGTCTCCGGTGGCCTTTTTCGGGGGTCTCACAACTTGGGCACAACAGTTTTTTATTAACAGTACCATTTCTTCAAAGTACTTAAGCTTATTTCTCATGATAAGAATAATACCTGAACGCTTGAAATAAAGGATATTACAGGGGGACCTCATGAGATAACATTAAATAAATAAATAGTATATGAAACTATGTAGTGCCATTCTATTTTTTCATATATTTTTTATGCAAGTGTGTGTCTGTTTGTCTTAATGGCACCAGGAAGCTTTTCCCCTGACAGTTCTAACTATCACCTCTGTGGTTCTTGACAATGAACAAAACATGGCAAATCTTTTAGACCAAAGAACCTTAGGGATATTTTACCAATGTAGCATCACAGGGTAAGGTATGTCCCTTTCAGAATCGGATGCTATAAAAGGGATACTTTAATGAAGGATGCCCTGCCCCATTGCAATATCCTCTCCACTGTCTCAACCTGCATAATACTGTCCTTCATAGCACCTTCCTGTTATTCCAGGCCTGAAAGCCTGGAAACTGCATCTCAGAGACTGCCTTGCCAACATCATCATGGTTCAATTTGGCTGCCCAGAGGCATTCGTGTGAGATCTGGAGAAGAGAAGATGGAGCCATTCTCCTGTCCCACAACAGTCATAGACAGGCTTGTGGGCATCAGCAGATGGCTCACATGTGACTTCATCAGCAGCTTGCAGGTCACCCCTAAAACTGACACACATAACAGTTATAAGTGTAGAGTTCCCCAGTATGAAAACGCTCTGGGATCCCTGCAACCTCTGGTCTCCAAGCAAGCTTCTCTATGAATTCCAGATTTCTTGAAAGCCAAGAGCACCATCCTTGACCTCTACTCTCCTGCTCTGCTCTTGAAAGGATTCTGAAAACTCCCAGTTCCTATATTAATTCTCTTTCTGATTAAAATATCTAGGGTGGCCACTCCATCCCCAACTACCCCTAGCTGACAGGACTTCCAAATGCAGATTTCCAATGTCTCCATAACAATCCACATCCTGTTTAAAAAAAGCACTGTCTAGAATGAAAAATAGCAACCCAGTTGTTGACATCCATTAAAATGTTCATCTTCTTGACATTTTCTGATCAAAAATATGGCCAATTAAGGGTTCAGGAACTGTGGCATTCCTAAATCCTATGTGTTCAGCAGGACATATTAAAATAATGGTTCTTACTCAGCATGATTTTGCCCCTTCCTGCTCTGAAACATTTGGCAATTTTTAGAGACATTTTTGGTTGCCACAACTGGGCAGAAAGGGTTTTATTACTAGCGTTTAGTGGGGGAAAAGCCAGAGATGCTGCTGAGCACCCATCCCATAATACACAAGGAAGCCCACACAACAGAAAATTCTCTGACTGAAGTGTTCCTGATGCCAAGGTTGAGAAATGCTGCCTTAAATCTCTTTCATCAGTCTTCCAGGATCATTATATCAAAAGCTCAAGTTACACAAATTTTATCTTCCATGTGATGAGGGAAGAGAAATCTTTGTAATTAATTCCCAAAATGGGCCACAGTCAGGATCCGTGATACAGATGAGAGAGAAATGCAAATTGTGGAAAGGGATATCCTTCTTCAAAGCTGCTTTTAACCCAGGTAACAAAGGAACTAGAAGAGGGCTAATCAGAGAACAAAGAGAAGAGAAAAGACTCTCAAGCACAGAAATTAGGCCTTCTCGCTCTTCTGCAAAATAATGAGTGTTTATTTCTGTGTGACCAATTATGGACACCTTTTCTTTCTCTCTTTACACTTTTTCATAGTTTCCAAATATTATATAATGATCATACATTACTTCTATAATTGTAAAAAAAATCAATAAGCATTATACCTAAAGTGGACAGAATGAGAATACACAACCCTTTCAAAGAAATATTCTAGTTGTATTACTGCAAGCACTTTACATCATCTCTGAAATCCTCATGGGGAATACAGACAAATAGAAAAATTATGCAACTCCCACCAACCTGATGGTTCTGCTTTATAACTACACCCCTTCCCACCAAGTCTTACTAATGAGATTTCTTTTTTTAAAAGATTTGACAGAAAGAAACACGGCAAGAGAGGGAACACAAGCAGGGGGAGTGAGAGAGGGAGAAGCAGGCCTCCCACCAAAGCCCGATGTGGGACTCGATCCTGGGTCTCCGGGATCATGACCTGACCCGAAGGCAATCGCTCAACCAACTGAGCCACCCAGGCATCCCACTAATGAGATTTCTTAAATTTAGCCAAGACAGTCAGGAATGAATTATAAATGTTCCCTTGTTGGAGACGGTGGGTGATCTGCCCCTCCCACCATGCCCAAGCCATGGGAAAACTTTGGTGGAGGTACCTGTGAATGTGAATGAAAGCCCCTCCGGCCTTTCCCTACCTAGAATCCGGAAAGCCACATACCCTGTGGGTCAGGGCAATATGTCCTTTGTGTGCTTATTCAAGACATATAGTCTCCTCTCGGTAATCATATCTCTGTATCTCTTATTTGTATTCCTCGATCCCTGTGCCTCAATGGTCTCAACTTCTGTGAGTTTAAGCAATCACTCTGCACCCTGCAGTAACAATACTAATGCTGTCTCTAGGGCGGGTGCAAAAGCAGTTAAAGATTTAACTGCACCACCCAACTTCCTCACTTTTGAATAATAAAAGACTGGGGCCCCTGTCAGTCAAGAGAGACAAAGGCAGAGGAAGCAAGAGAGCCTGTGAGGAGAGAGCAAGACTGCCGAGAAACAGCAAGAGAAAGAGAGACAAAGGCAGAGAGCCTGAGAGGAGAGCAGCAAGAAACAGAGAGAGCCTGAAAAGAGAGACAGAAACAGAGAAGCAAAGAAAGCAGCAGAAAGAGAAGCAGACAGAGAGTAAGGGAGACAGATGAAGAGAGAGAAGTAGAGCAAGAAGGCCAGAGCCAGAGCTAGAGAGCTAGAGCTAAAAAGCCAATGCTAAAAAGCCAGAGTGTGAGCCTGAGCCTGCTTCATAGGTCTCTCCTGACTGACCTCGGGTCTGTCAGCTTGCATTAGATTTCCGTGTCCGAGTCATTTCGCCCGCCAGATATCCCATGGTTCGGGACCCACATCTCTGCCGAGGCTGGCCCCCAGTGGCGACATTCCCTCAGCAATAATGGGGTGCAGAGACAAGAATCATACGCTGTGTGGATCAAGGGCCTGTTTTTCAGGGAACAGAGAGGCCTCTTATAGGATAAAAGAAGCAATCCTCTCCTCTGTATCCCACAAGAGGCAGGCCAGGCTATCAAACTTCCTGAGCATAAAATTCTGTCTGCTTGGAATTCTATGTGCCCACTAATAGCAATATTTCACTGTGCAGTGGTATTTGTGACCCAAGGCTAGTTTTTAATCTGTGAATTTCAAGGATGCAGCTCATTCCCGAAATTTAAAGAGCCATAAAATATTTATTTTGTTATTTTAAATATATGAATTATTTACATACCATTGGGGTGCACCTAGAACTAGGCCAACTGGCATTCTCTCTCCTTTCCAGCAACTTCCTCACTCCCAGCTCTGACAGGGAGAGAATAGCTAGAGCAAGAGTGCTCCGTAGCTGTGAAATGCTCCATAAGATTCCTTATAAGATCATTCAGCCCCTCCTAAGTGCTCGTAAGGAAGGGCTAACCTGTCCCCAGAGGGGCAAGGGAGTTGCTGCACCCACTGCACCGCCTTGAGCGTGGAGCCAGGGCAGTGGGACTCTCCAGTTAGGTGTCCCACTCCCAGTGCACACCTGGTAAGAATGAATGGGTATGTGGCAGGAAAACATAACTCTCCCCTCTCTTCAAAGGAAAACAAATTCTAAAAAACCCCTTTGTTTGTCAATGTGGGGATAATGCGTGTGAAGAGGCAAGATTGGAGACACTAGGAGAATGACAGAAAAAGTGCTCACTTAACTTGTGAAGGGAAATAAAGATGCAGAATGATGAAAGGGAAAGAAGGTGAGCCTGGACTGGCAAGGGAGGAATAAGTTTCAAGATTTAAAAGAGGAACTTGCTGGGGCACCTGGGTGGCTCAGTTGGTTAAGCGACTGCCTTCGGCTCAGGTCATGATCCCAGAGTCCTAGGATCCAGACTCACATTGAGCCCTGTATCGGGCTCCCTGCTCGTCGGGAGGTCTGCTTCTCCCTTTCTCACTCCTCCTGCTTGTGTTCCCTCTCTGGCTGCGTTTCTCTCTGTCAAATAAATAACTACAATCTTTAAAATAATAAAAGTAAATAAAAAATAAATAAAAGAGGAACTTGGTGAGCTGGGGAATGAGGACAGCTCTATCAAACTGTCTTATGTAGTAGGTGATATAACCTTATCTCCCATTTCCTTTCAAGATCTTCTTTATTAAAATCTAGACTTCCTTCTAATGAGCAGGGCCTTGAATGTTGTTCGTATTCAATAAATATTTGTTGAATAAAGAAATCAACAAAGAATTGTTTAATGGAGTTGGATTTTTCTCTTTGTGGGTTGCACACAAAGTGCGAGTCTTTCCTCTTGCAGGCTGTTATGCTGTCTTCATAATCATGGTTTTTAAGGCTGCATAAATTCCAACTCACTGACATGCTATAATTTACTTATTCATTGTAATTTGATTGTTTCTTCTGTTTTTCTAGCACAGGAAATGCTGCAGTGAACATCCCTGGACACAGCCTTTTTGTGCATACATACTGACAAATTGCTTTCTCAAAGGTGTGGGCCCCAGCATACATACACTTAGCCATGAAGCAGCTGAGGAATCACAGTTGGAACCCAGGAGGAAACTCAGAACAGGCAGGTTTGGTTTGGGCCCCAGCTCCAGCCAATGGTCTTGAGAGAAGCTAGGTAGGCACATGTACTGGTCATTATGTCAGCTTTTCTGAGGCCACCCCAGGCTGAGCCCAGTGCTGTGCCCTGAGAATACAGAATGGCATTCAAGAATCTTGGTCTGGTGTGAGAAACAACATGTAGTAATTAAAATAACTAAAATCACCTTAGTTAATAAAATGTAACAGGATGAGGGCTATTACAGAAGTAAGCTGAGAGTGTTTTTGCCAATATAAGATACCAGTATCTTACCTAACCTGGAATGAAGAAAACAGAGGAAGTAAGAGAAGGCTCCCGGAAGAAGCAATGTTCATAGTCTTTCTTAGAGGAGAAATCTTTCTTAGAGAAGAATCTAGTTGAGGAATGGGAAAGGTAGCAATTACCAGGCACGGAGAAAACCATTCACAAGGGAACAAGCATGAAAGAAAAAGCACTACATGGAAAAGAGAATTAAAAAAATCATATGTATATTAGGAATTGGGAGCAATGAACAGGAGTGGCTAAGAAGATAAGCAGAAGGTAAGAAGTAAAGATTCTTTTTTTAAAAAGAAGAAAGATGGGGGCACCTGGGTGCCTCAGTCTTTGAGCTTCTGCCTTAGGCTCAGGTCATGCCTGGGATCGAGCCCCACATTGGTCTCTCTGCTCGGTGGGAAGCCTGCTTCTCCCTCTCCCGCTCCCCCTGCTTGTGTTCCCTCTCTCACAGTCTCTCTCTCTCTCTCTCTGTCAAATAAATAAAATCTTTAAATAAATACATACATGAATGAAGAAATATTTATTTGTTTACTTTTGCAGAGCAGGGGGCAGACAGAGGGAGAGAGAGAATCTCAAGCAGACTCTGCACTGAGTGTAGTGCTGGACACAGGGCTCACTATTACAACCCTGAGATCGTGACCTGAACCAAAAACCAAGAGTCAGATGCTTAACCAACCACCCAGGTGCCCCAGATATAAAGATTCTTGAAAATACTGCTGGGAGTTTGGACACCACACCATAGGCCACAAGTCAGAGACTGACTGAGAAGATCATGTTTCCTCATGTAAAGGTCAGTGGAGGGTGAGGAGAGGCTAAAGTCAGGGAAGCAGATACGAGTAACCCAGAGCTACATCAAGGGATGGCCTCAGTAACAGAAGCTTCATAGAAGGTAATGCTCTCCATTCATCTCTCAGGGAAGCACACCCAGGTTCAACAGAACTGCAGAGCTCAGCCACACCCACAAATATTAATGTTCTTGACTTCCATAGAACAAATATCTTTCTCTCACTTTTCTGGTTCAGTTCTAGTATGATTTCTCAGATTTCCAGCTTCCTGGACTGCTGGTTCCATTCTCTGATAATATCTTCTGCAGAGGGCTCCTCAATGCCATCTTATTACTTGGATCATGCCCCATAGTTGCCTACTAATTTCTCCCTGTATCCTGACACAGATTAACTCAGGAAGCTGTCTCTGTGGTATCTGGATACATGGAGGTTGGATCCACCAACTGGTATCTTCATGGTATGTTGGGACATTAACATTACAGCTCCACGTATTTGGTCTATGATGAACTATATTAGCCTGTGTTCTCCAGAAACACAAAACTAATAGGAGATACATACATACACAGACACAATTTGTTAACATATATATACATACATATATATGCATATACATACATATACACGTATATACATACATATACACATGTGAAGATATGTACTGTGAAAAATTGGCTCATGCATGTATGGAGGGTGACAAGTCCTGAAATTGGCTCAGGTAGTTATGGAGGGTGACAGCCAGAAAGCGGGAGACACGGGATAGCTAATGGTCTAAGTTTTAGACCAACTCCAAGGGCCTGAGAGCCAGGAGGCTGAGGGTCTAAATGCCAGGCCATTTGCCTTAAGTGCAAAGGCAAGAGAAAAGCAAAGTCCCAGCTTAAAGACAGGCAGAGAAAGGGAGAGAATTCTTTCTTATCCAGCCATGTGCTCTATCTAAGGCCATCGGTAGAGTAGTTGAGGTCCATCCACTGTAGGGAGAGCAATATGGTATACTCCATTTACCTGTTCAAATGCTAATCTCATCCAGAAACATCCTCCAGACACACCCAGAATCATGTTTAACCAAATATCTGGGTACCCCATGTCCCAGGCAAGCTGACACATAAAATGGACTTCAAAGAAACTAAAAAGACCCCTGCCGGGGTTTGAAGGTTGTAGCTACACCAGTCCTTGGAGGGGTGCTATTCAATAGGACAGCCACATGCTTGAAATATGGCCAGTATGAATGAGAAGGGTTGTAATGGCAAAATATCAGATTGCAAAGACTTAGAACCAAAGAAAAAAGGGTAAGATAGCTTATGAATATCTTATATTGATTACATGTTGAATGCCAATATTTGGATATATGGGGTTAAAGAAAAGATATTATTATTAAATTAGGGGCGCCTGGGTGGTTCAGTTGGTTGGGCAACTGCCTTCAGCTCAGGTCATGGTCCCGGAGACCTGTGATCGAGTCCACATCAGGCTCCCTGCTCAGTGGGAAGCCTGCTTCTCCCTCTCTCACTCCCCCTGCTTGTGTTCCCTCTCTGGCTATGTTTCTCTTTGTCAAATAAATAAATAAAATCTTTAAAAAAAAATAAACCTTGCCCATTTCCTGTTACTTTTTTAATGGGGTTACTACAAAATGTCAGACTTATATATGTGTTTGCTTTCAATTTCCATTGTCCAGTGCTGCTCTGGAGGGCTGGGTAGAAGTATCAGTTAGTAAGAGTTTGTGGTGGTATGAGGGGTCCAGATAAAGAAGTTAAAAATTCAAGGTATGGTTTTAAGCTTAATAATGCACAAGTGGACTAACAGGGAAACTGAGGCACTGGCCACTGAAATGGGTTGAGTTTGCGTTGTTAGGATGAGGGACCACTGTGTCTCCCCCATGTAGGCCACCTCTGTTTGACCTCAGGACTCCACGTGTCATGGATACTGGCCTGGCTAAGAGACCATCCTGATGAGTCTTCCAGGAGGAAGCACTCCATGATGCTATCAGCATCCTGTGGTGGAAGGAAGGTGCTGCCACTTCTGCTGTCTGCCTCCTTGTTCTTCGAGTCAGGTAAATTCTACTCAGGGGGCCCGATAACCCTCTCTGAAGCAATTCTTATCCCCTCTAATCAAATACACTGTAAATTTGTGTTTTCAACCAGATAAAAATCCCAAGGCTGCCTGATTTGAGCCAGAGTCCCCAGTGCCCATCTCATTGGACAAATAATAAGCCTTCCATCTCCTCTGTTTGCTTTTCTAGATACTAAGAGGTAACAGATAGAATTAATTCCTTTTACTGAGAAAATTTCAAATTCATTTGTAAATGTTGGTTGGGTTCTTAGATGGTGCTTGAGAGGTGATATATGATTAAAGCCTGTTTAGATTTCACTTAAGCAAGAAGCTTCTGAGGCAGGCAAGAGTGATGCTACTGGAGGTGTGTGTTTACAGATCTTATTAAGGACTTTAAGCACCTAGCAGTGCCCACTGGGCCTCAGCTGGCAAACACCCAGAGCGTAAGCAGGAAGCTACACAAGGGAGGCTGGTGGGAGTTGAAGAGTCTCCCAGAAAAGTAGGAAGAAAGGAAAGATGAACGAACAGCAGGTGAGACTTGAAATGGCCACAGAAAGCCTGGCTCCAGCCCATTGCTGGCATCATGGCCTCATGGAGAGGTCCCAGCCACAGGGAGCTGGGGATCCTGTGTCCTGTAACAGTGGAACTCAGAGAGATAAAGTCCCTAGGATGTCCCAACACTGTGCCTTCCCTGCCAAGCAGCCATCACCACAGAGGGGACCTCTTCAACCTCTCCAGGGACCCCATGTCTCCGTTGGCTCTTCCCTGACAGGCCTCCCTTTCCTTGCCATTTCATAGGATGAGGTTGCTTTGGCAAAACACAAGCAATGAGATGGTGCCTATTAGCCTGTTGGCATTTCTAGTTTGGCTCTTCCCTGAGCTTGCTAAGAATTCTGTCTCTTTGTTTCCCCACTCTCTCCTCTCCACCAAATGTCCTGTTCTGCCATGTGTGTCCTCAGGCTTCTGTGATAGAACATGACAGGGAGTGGAGGAGGTCAACAACAAGGGTGTGAGGGGAACCCTGGAAGAGGCTGGGAGAGATTGTAATGAGAGCCAAAGGACCCATCCAGAGGGCTCTGTGCTGAGAATGGAGCTGGAGTTTCTGTGCCACATTATGCCACACTGTGGCACATTATTAGTGGGGAGGGAGGATGGTTGGGTTCTTGGGGGTGAGACCTAAGGTGCACACATCTGCATTTCAGATTAAGAATATTCAACTATGGGGCACCTGGGTGGCTCGGTTGGTTAAGCGACTGCCTTCGGCTCAGGTCATGATCCTGGAGACCCTGCATCGGGCTTCCTGCTCAGCGGGAAGCCTGCTTCTCCCTCTCTCACTCCCCTTGTGCATGTTCCCTCTCTCGCTGTGTTTCTCTCTGTCAAATAAATAAATAAAATCTTAAAAAAAAAAAAGAATATTCAACTATGCATGACCTGAAAGTTTGTTTCTTCCAGGAATGCACAAAGGCTATATTCAAGGTATAAGGACCTGAGGCAAGCATCAGTCAGGAGGGCTCCTGGAATACCCGAGAGCCACAGGGACATTGTAGAGACCTCATTCGGGCTGGGAGTAAATTCACGGGTTGAGATGTTCAGACTGACACATTGTACTTGGAGCACCGGAGAACATGTGTGATGGACAATGCAATGTGCCTGTCTGATGCCCACTACCCCCTTCCCTCTTACTACCAGAATCCCTTGGAGTGGCAGTGTACCAGCTAGAAAATGTCATTTTACATTCTCCCTCACAGCTGAGAGTGAGTGTCCATGTGCCAATGAGACACCAAAGAGTCTGCAGTAGAAATCTGGGTGTCTTATGTTCCCATAGATAGCCCTGCCCCTGCCCCCGAGTCACCTCCCTGCCCAGATGTAAACAAGAGGCTAGAGAGGGAAAACTCACTGTTCCATCACCAAATGGTGAGCCTGAGAATGGAATCCGCAAGCAGAGAACAGCAGAAGAGAAAGAGGAGGCGCCTGGGGTACAGATGCCCCATGCACCTAGACGCTTATCCCAGATGGCTAGCTCCATGAAAAATAAATAAATCTTCCTCCTTCTTTAAGTCATTACTTTTCAGATTTCTATAGTTGCCTCCTGACAGAATGACACTAGGTGCATTCACCAAAGTAGAGGGATTCTAGAACATTCATTTAAATTTCCAGCTCCACAGGCACCCAAGTTCTTAAGAACTCATTGTTTGGGGACACCTGGGTGGCTCAGTCATTAAACACCTGCCTTCAGCCTAGGTCGTGATCCCAGGGTCCTGGGTATGAGCCCTGTGTTGGGCTCCCTGCTCGGCGGGAAGCCTGCTTCTCCCTCTTCCACTCCCCCTGCGTGTGTTCCCTCTCTCATTGTTGCTCTCTCTCTCTGTCAAAGAGATAAATATGATCTTAAAAAAAAAAAAAAAAGAACTCATTGTTTGGGGCTGCTGGGAGTTAGTCAATATCAATGAACCCTGTCCCCTGTCCCCTGTCTCCCAAAGCCATGGCCTGGGAATTTCAATCAGCTCTCCATTCCCTGGAGATTTGGCTGTCACCATGCTATTTATTATGGAAGCATTGGCATGAAATTTAAGGTATCAGTGGAAAGTAGTATACCAGAGTTTGCAGAAAAGGATCTAGAGTGATGTTTAGAATATGGAATGGAGAAGATATGTGCAAATGTCTTATCAGATAAACGGCTAGGATTCGAAATCTATAAAGATCTTATCAAACTCAACACCCAAAAAACCAAATAATCCAGTCAAGAAATGGTCAGACCACATGAACAGACATTTCTGCAAAGAAGACATCCAAATGGCCAACAGACACATGAAAAAATGTTGGCATCAGGGAAATACAAATCAAAACCACAATGAGATACCACTCACACTAGTCAGAATGGCTAAAATTAACCAGTCAGGAAACGACAAGTGTTGGTGAGGATGCAGCGAAAGGGGAACCCTCCTACACTGCTGGTGGGAATGCAAGCTCATTCAGCCACTCTGGAAAACAGTATGGAGGTTCCTCAGAAAGTTGAAAATAAAGCTACCCTATGACCCAGCAATTGCACTACTGGTTATTCACCCCAAAGATACAAAGTGGCACGTGTACCCTAATGTTTACAGCAGCAATGTCTACAATAGCCAAACTATGGAAGGAGCCCCAATGTCCATCAACAGATGAATGAATAAAGAAGATGCGCACGCACACACACACACACACTGGAATATTATGCAGCTATCAAAAAGAGTGAAATCTTGCCATTTGCAATGATGTTCATGGAACTAGAGAGTATTACTCTAAGTAAATCAATCAGAAAAGACAATTATCATATGAGCTCACTTATATGTGGGATTTAAGAAACAAAACAGAGTATCATAGGGGAAGGGAAAGAAAAATAAGATGAAACAGAGAGGAGGCAAACCATAAGAGACTCTCAACTCTAGGAAACAAACTGAGGGTTGCTGGAAGGGAGGTGGGTGCGGGGATGGGGTAACTGGGTGATGGGCATTAAGGAGGGCACTTGATACACTGAGCACTGGGTGTTATATGCAACTACTAAATCACTGAACTCTACCTTCCAAACTATTAATATACTATATGTTAATTAAATTTAAATTTTTTTTAAAAAGAAAGGTTAAAGGGCAAGACCAAGGGTCACTCAGAAGACATCTGTAGCACATAGCAGAGAAGTGCATTAAGAATTCCCGTAAATCAATAACATATGCACAACTCAATAAAAACATGATCTTTAACTTAAAAAAAAAAAAAAGAGTGATGTTTAGAAGGCACCAGAGAAACACCGTAAGGAGGAAGTGGCCCTGAGACAGAGAGCTGCTACCCCTAGGACAGCTGATGTGGCCTGCACTGCAGGATATATTCATGGATTCAAAGCCATAACTACTGAAAGTTCTGTGTGGGGACAGGGCTCAAGGTCCATCGCCAGATCACTATGTGCCCTAGGGAGACAGAACCCACAGATTGTATTAACAGAGATAACTTAATACAAAGAATGCTAACCAAATGTAAAGTAGTTAAGGAGGTGCTTGAAAGACTAAGGAGAGGCAGCAGGGACAGCAAGGGGCTACTGTGGCCAGGACCAAAGGGAAGAGGCTGGGATTATTACAACTTAGAAATGTAGAGAAGGAGACCCTCAAGCTGAAACTCAATACTTTGGAGTAGGCGGCACCAGCCGGTGATGGGTGTCTGTGGCCATGAAGAGTGACACCAGGTGCCGGAAGTCCAGTTCCATGAGAGCCGGAGAAACTGCAGATGGAATTCAGCAGCCGCTACAGAAAGGAACTACCTTTGCTGGGGTGAGAGGGCCTCCTGGGGAAAGGAGCCTGTTCCCTCGCCTTCCTCTAGCCCTACAGTGGCCTTCCAGTGCCCCCTACTGAAAAAGCCTAGCATAGCAAAGCAGCTGGCCAGCAGGAATGGACCCGCTGAGTCTCAGCTCCAGCATCACAGAGCAAAAAAGGAGGAGGCACTTGGGGGCGAGAGATAATTATTTAATAACTTGCACAACTCTGCAGGAGATATCTACAAACAATGTGTGCCTCCTTCTTCTGCCTTGAAAGAGGCTAATCAATAGAGACCAGAAAATAGGTCTTAGAGGCTCCAAAGCATCTGAACACATTGAGGGGAGGGGAAAGAGAGGGAGTTGTAAGCAATCAGAAATCAATAAGCAGCATTAATCTTGATTCCCAGGAGCCACCCCATTTCCTTATTGGCAAATCAAATAAGAACACAGGAAGTAGGAAAAGGAACAGAAGCTTGGCAGGAAATAGCAGCTCAGGTTGAAGGAGCTCAGCCAGAGCAGGCTGAAGAAGCCAAGAGAGGCCCCTGAGGTTTCACACCTCAGAAATAGAGTTTAACTAGGCATGGTTCCTGGGGACAGAGATAAGCTGGTCCTTGGCCAGCACTGACTGACGAATTGGTCTGTACTATGCTTCCCATACAAAAGAGAGGTCCTGAGCTAAAATCTTGCAGACATGGGTGCTGGCCCCATAGCATGTCCCAGAATTGATTCAGGAGATGAGGCTGGTCCAACAACGGCTTTGGTTGTGACAAACAGAAGGGTCAAATGGTTTCAAGTTCTCACGTCCCTTTAAACTCCTCAGAGACATTGATCTGAGAGGAGATTAAATGCTTCCTCTCAGCATTATGGGCTTGTCCATCCCTTGGTCCTGAGGTTGGTAACAAGAGTATGAGTAAACTCAACCAGGCACCTGGAGGCTCCCAAAATGCTAACACATATTCAGAGTAAAGGAAGACAACGTTGGGAGGAGGAGCGTGTGAATGTGAGCAGAAGGAGATTATAAGGAGCTCACTAAGTGACTGAACATCTTTTGCAAAGTCCACTATATTGTTTAAGTGGTAATGGAATAAAAATACTAACTTTATTGATATAATGCAGTTTTGCCCCAGCCTCAGGCCTATGCTCACTGACCAGCATTCCAGCCTGGCCTGATGCACTTTCTCCTCCTCCCCACCCTCTGGGGTCCCCAACCTTGCCATATCCCTACTAGGGATCTTGTGTGGGAGAACAGAGAGGAAGAGACAGACATGGAGGATGGGGTCTCTGGGGTTGAGAGCCCACGGCTGTGTTCAGGGATTTTGAGAACCAAGGCCTGGGAAACAGCTGCACTGAGGGAACAAGGTAAGGAGGAAGAAAGGAGAATTTTAGAAGTATTGCCAGAGACCACGCTTTCCCTTTATGGGCCCACAGATGTACAAGAAAAAAACATAAATTGTTTTGAAATTACTTTTGGCTATATATGCTGTGTTCTTTTAACCACAACACTGCGTTGGGAATAAACCACAGGAGTGGTGGTGGCTCTATAATGTCATAAAACCCATCTAAAAAGCCCCTCAGAGATATAGGAGCTGTCAGAGAATCCCCTAAGCCTTTTCTACTTTTATTTCCAGGAAATTTCTTTGGCCAGCCCATCTCTGGGCTTGGCCTTCCTATTGCTGCCCTCCCAGACTCAGCTCCTCTCCTCTCCTCTTTCCAATCAGTTCTCTGTCCTTTGGGGTCCCTCCCAGCCTGACAATGGGGAAAGTGTCCCAGGCTTCCCATGCTATTCCACAGGCCAACCCAGAGGCTTTTCCCTATTTACAGACTAGACTGGTAGAATCCCTACAGGCATGGACACTGCTTTCATTCCCTAGAGTAGTTGTGATCAACAAGATACAACACACACATATTCACATGCACTTTCCCAAACAGAAGTCTGCCAACCAATGTAGAACAGTAAAGGACAAGTAGCAATGGCTCACGTGACACCTTTGTCTCACATGGGTCCGTGACTTCTCTGAGTCCCTGAGCTGAGAGATGAGGCCCTGGTGCTCACTGGAACATCCTCCCTTCCTTATAAGGAGAGATTAATTCAGGTCCTTGTATGGAATTCCAGTCTCATCTCCTAGGAGGAAGAAGGTGCGCTCGAGGAAGGTAGTCTTGGAACAACTATGCCATCAGGAATGGAGGGTTCCTGAGAGCCAGAAATAGCACAGAAAGTGACAGTGCTTGGAAACCAAAATCCAGTCTACACTTCAAGTAGCAAGCATGTTTTTTAACCTCATTCCCTGCCTTACCCTTTACTCATCTATTCCCCTTCAACTCTAATGTCTTGAGATGCTTCAACATCTCACTCTACACAACACACTCTCATTAGAAAAATCCTTTACTTTCCATCTCCCCACCAGCCTGTGAGCTCCCTGAAGGTAGGGCCATGTCTTAGCCTTCTCAAAACGCCTGGCACCTTCCTGGCCCTGGCCTATGCTGGGTCTTGAGTAAATCTGAGTTGAACTGAACTAAGTTGGCTACTATGCCGCCCATTCTCAGAACTCTCCATCTCTGGCCTACATCAAACCTTCCTGTGACTGTCTCTTCAAAGGCAGGAACATTCCTTCCAGATGAAAGTCTCCTATTCCACTGTCACGAGCTTTTTTCCTCTCGTTATACGAGTTTCCACTTCACTTGTATGGCCCTCTAGGTATGAGGTATTTTCTGGGTTTAACTAAAATAAAAGTCATCCAATACCCAAAAGTCATCCAAAACTATCTTTGTGTGATGGAGAGGACACTCAGTAGGGTGTCAGGAAACTCGAGTTCTAGTCACTGGTCTGCGGCTGAACTATAGTCAAGATCCAGGTGCTCTCACGGGGGAGAACCAGGACCAAGCAGGGAACACTGGGATGGCAGACATGTTGTCCAGCACGCCAAAGATCTTTTGTTTAGCGTTTACCTTGCATCGTCACAAGCATGACAGTGACAAGGTTTGGTTGTCAAAGTGGCCTCCAAGCAAGCACACAGGTTGATAAGATGATAGGTTAGGGGGCAACAAGAGGAATAGAAAGCAAGCTGTATTTGTCCCATCTCAGGATGAACCCAGAACAAGGAGGACCTGAAGGAAAATATGGGCCTGAGATACAGGCTCTGCCCTGCTTGCCTTGGTCCTTGTAACTCCCCTGGACTCCTCACTGGCCAGACTTATCTTGCTTGAACTTGTTCACTATTCACTTCCTCTCAGCCAGCATTTTTCAAATAAACACTTTCCTATAAAGCTTTCACTTTCGTCTGCTCTGTTACAAATGGCCCCAAAGCCAGAAGAGCTAGAGCAACGAAAAGTCGCTCTCAGCCCCAAGATTCTGCATGGTGCCTGGGTTCTCCTTCAGGAGCCTGGCACATTCTGCCTTCTCCGCACGGCTGCCCTGCATGCTCCCTGACTTGTAAATCTCAGAAAACGACGAAGGCCTGCCCGGCTCTGTGCTCCCAACCCCAAAGAAATCACAGAAAGGAAAGGAAGCCGGTGTTAAAACAGCCAGCAACCAGTCAATGCTCCCTAGCAGGAGTGGAAAGGAGCTGACTTTCAGTAACTCAGCAACCACTCACTCACCAAGAATGGAGCACATGGTCTACACTATGGGGAGTGTGAAATGATTTCTTTCACACTGCCTTATTGGAACGTTTCCCATCAATAGCAATCACTCACCCTCCCAAACAGACAGGCTAGGAGAAACAACAAAGGATAGAGAATATGCAGGATTGCACACGGACATACAAACACACAGAGGCACTCCCGGAAATTCAAACACAGACACCCTGGTAAGCACACACTCAGTATATACAAATCCTTGGGCACCTGTTCACAGAGATGCTTAGAGTCAGAAACAAGCCAGCATTCATCCATTTAGACCTGCATATGCAGCCTCAAAGACACAGATGTTTAGTTCCAGACCCAAGCACATCACACGCCCCAACACTCCTGAGCATATCACACCCGGGCCCACAGAGCCCAGAGAAACATACGGACACTCAGAGAATAAAAAATACAAAGTGTAAAGATATGCATAGCCAGCTTAAACTCCCAACATTCATGTTCAGGAGACTGCCTCTTGGGCTTCTGGCTTGGGCAACAGGCTATCATTCACTGTGATGGGCAGTACTGGGTAGAGGGTGGGAGGACAGACAGAATGACCCCCATCAGTTTGGTAGTCAACGAACTGAAAGTATCCTGAGTACTGGTTCCTGGGGGCATGACCTCTGACCAAGATTTGGGGAGCCTACAGCTTACAACCTGAGCCCCAGTGAGCTTTCAGATCCCTGTCCCTGGCATTCTGTATCAGAAGAAGATGGGCACATTGAGTTCAGATGACAGGAAGAGCAAGGAGCCAGCCCAGGGACTGAAGGGCTTTGAAACCACACATAGGTATGACTCAGGACTTTCCAGCTTGCAAGGTTTCCAATTGATCAGTTTCCTCCAGATCTCCCAATCACTGGGGCTACCATGAATTGGCTATGGTCTAACAGCTTGATCTTCAACGTCCCTTTAGACCTGGGCTTCTCTGGAGTCACAAAGACATTTTGGGAAGTAAAAGTCCCCTTGTTACTCAGCTTTTCCCAGGATTTCTTCTGTTTGGGGCGAAAAGTCAATGGCTGCCACCAGTTTCTTACTTTTGCAATCATTTTTAGCCTTAACAGTGTACTTATTTAAAAGTAAGTGGGGAGAGGTACCTGAATGGCTTAGTCAGTTAAGTGTGTGCTCTGGCTCAGGTAATGATCTCAGGGTCCTGGGATTGAGCCCCGTTTCTGGCTGTTTGCTCAGTGGGGTATCTACTTTTCCCTTCCACTTTGCCTCTCACCCCTGCTCCCCAGTCCCACTCATGCTCCTGTGCTATCTATCAAATAAATAAAATCTTTAAAAAGGAAGGAAGGAAGGACGGAAGGAAAGAAGAAAGAAAGAAATAAAGGGGCACCTAAGAAAGGACCTAATAAATACCTAAATGCCACCTGGCCCCAACAAAACAATGGAGAACACCCTAGAGCAGGCAAACCACCTCCAGGATAAGTTCTGATAACCAAGACTGAAGGACAGCCTCCTTGCAAAGGCAGCAGCTAAGTGGACTACATTTTGAGCATTAAATCTTCCCTGTGAAGGATGGGAGGGAAATCCTCCCTTCAAAGGCCTAATTCCTTGGAACTGGGTGTGACTTTAATAGAAATAAGATCCCAGCAGAGGAAACACCAGTGAAGATGCACTCAGCTCTTCCCAGGAGATTTTGGTTTCTGTTCAACCTCCCCACTCCCACCTGCCCCACTTCCAGAGTCCCTTAGCTGGGAGTCCCTGTTGTTCTTAGCACATGGGGATAACAGAGACCAGGGTCCCTAAGATACCAGTCCTGTAGAGGGACAGCAAGTCTCCAACTCTGCCTCCAGGCCCCCAAACACCAAGCGAGTTCACCCAGACAGCCAGCCAAAAGGAAGGGAGAAGGGAGAGCAGACCTGAGGATAATGCTCTGGGGAGTGAGGGAGACCTCCTTTCCCTTCTTCCTCCTTCATTCAACACACCTCTATTAAATGATGACACTGTGAAGCATGGGAGACAGAGAGATACAAGGAAGGGCTGGTGGTCTACTGGTCCAGGCAGATTTACAAACCAATATTTTAAAGACTGTATGGTTCAGTGCTAATAACAGTACACACAGGGAGCAATGAAACTGCAGAGGAAATGGTCAACACCTTTGTACTTGTGTATGTCGGGAAGAGGAGCATTATTTAGACTTCATGGAAGCAGAAAGGAGTCTGGGCAGGAGAAGGAATGCATTGGAAAGCACAGTTTGGAAGGTATATGATAAGGGGTTTGAACACCTGGAGCATTTGACTGCTAATACCCAACCACAGTGGGAATTACATGTCCCCGGCCCTATGAGGCAGTATAGGAAGAAGCTGCCATGGTCTTTCCAGATTCTTCCCTCCTAGGCCAGGCTGAGCCACTGAATCACCTTCCCAGGACATTTGGATTTGAGATGAAGAGAATCCATTCATCTTTAGTGGCTGAGGCTAGAAGATAAAAAGGAAAGCAAGGAGTCAACCCCAGAAAAGAAAATTCATAAGAGGTGGCAGGGCCACAACCACATTCAGGTCCCAGCTCCAATGGTTCCTGATGCCATGGCTACCCTAATCTTCTCCAAGGCTGTCATTCAGGAGGTGCCATTGAATCCTTCCAACAAAGTCCTGTCTTTGAGAAACCAAGCTCCAGCTGGGTTTTCCCATTTATAACCAAGAGTTCTGAATGACAGTGGAGCATAGTTGAGATGGAATTTAAGGCAATTGCACTGGGTTAAAGGGAAGAGAGAATATTATAGAGATGTTTCCAGGGCAGAAATCAAAGGGATAGGTGGAGGATGAAGAGGTATGAGACTCTGAAATGTCATGAAAGCCAAGGAAAAAGATCCTTTTAAGGAAAAAAATATCATACTCAATGATATACTCCCCCAAAAAGGAGTACCAAGTTCCTAACCAGACAGTGTTGGGTTAAGTAGGAAATGTGAGGAAGGGAACTTAAAAAAATGATTATTTACTCAGCTTCAGGTCCATGAGAAACATCAACCAGTACTACTTTCATCCTATAATTCTGGTGTCCAGTGTTGTCACGATAATTCAACTTGATGGAAGTAAAATTATTCTACTTTTTGACAGGAATTTTATGTCTCTTACTTCTGTTTTTTAAAATAAGTTAAATATTTTATTTCATCCAAGAAGAATGTGCTTCTTTCTCATCAGCCACAATAACCCTAAGCTAATAAATCTTTTCTCAATGTATATATTTGTTTTTATTTTCTGAATAGTTAATACATACACATAACTTCTTAAAAAGCTTATAGAATATATGAAGAGCATAAAGTAAAATGTGAATCTCTTTGTCTCATTCATTCTCCCATTGAAAGCAGTTACTAGTGTCTTGCCAATATTTCCAGAGGCAGTCTATACACAAAAATACAGGTATACGGGTGGTTGCCAGAGGGGAGGAAGGGAGGGGGATGGGTGAAGTGACTGGGAGATATAGGTTTCCAGTTATGGAATGAATAAGTCACAAGACCAAAGGGTCCAGCACAGGGAATATGGTCAGTGGGATTGTAATAGTGTTGTATGGTGACAGATGGGAGCTACATTGGTGGTGAGCATAACATATAAAATTGTAGAATCACTATGTTGTACGCCTGAAAGTAATGTAACACTGGGTGTCAATTATGTTTCAATAAAGAAAAAACCAATAACTTTACTTATTTATTTTTTATTGAAGTATAATTGATGCACAGTGTTATATTAGTTTTAGGTATACAATGTAAGGATTTGACAATTCCATATATTATTCAATGCTCATCAGGATAAGTGTGGTCACCATCTGTCGCCAAACAATATTGTTACAATCTTATTGACTATATTTCCTACATTGTACTTTTCATTTCCACGATATATTTATTTTGTAGCAGAAAGTGTATACCTCTTAATCCCCACTATCAGTTTCATTCATTCCCCCCACCACCACACACACCTTCCCTCTGGCAAACATCAGTTTCTTCTCTATATTAAAAAGTCTGTTTTTTGTTTATCTCTTTTTTTTCTTTGTTCATTTGCTTTGTTTCTTAAATTTCACATATGAGTAAAATCATATGGTATTTGCCCTTCTTTGTCTAATTTATTTACTTAGTATTATACACTTTAGGTCTATCCATGTTGTTGCAAATGACAAGATCTTATTCTTTCCAGGGTCAATAATATTCCATTGTACATGCCACCTCTTTATCCATTCATCTATCAATAGACACTTGAGCTGCTTCCATAATTTGACTATTGTAAATGATGCTGCAATAAACATAGGGGTGCACATAATTTTTAATTAGTTTTCTTTAGGTAAATACCCACTTGTGAATCATAAGTATTTCTATTTTTTATTTTTTGAGAACCTCCATACTGTTTTCCAGTGTCTGTACCAATTTGTATTCCCCACAGTGCATGAGCATAGAGAAAAGAATGAAACTAGACCACTTTCTTATACCACAGAAGAACATTGGCAGTAATTTCTTTGACATCAACTCTAGAAATGTTTTTTCAAGATATACCTCCTCAGGCCAGGGAAACAAAAGCAAATATCAGCTATTGGGACTACAGAAGATAACTTCTGCACAGCAAAGGAAATTATTGACAAAACAAAAAGGGAACCTACTGAATGGGAAAAGGTATTTGCGAATGATATATCTGATAAGATGTTAATATCCAAAATATACAAAGAATGTATACAACTCAATTCCAAAATGATAAATAATCCAATTTTAAAATGGGCAGAGGATCTGAATAGACATTTTTCCAAAAAAGACATACAAATGGTCAATAGGCACATGAGAAGATGCTCAACACTATTCATCAACAGGGAAATGCAAATCAAAATTACAATGAGATATTACCGTACAGTTGTCAGAATGGCTAGAATCAAAAAGACAAGAAAACTTTCTAAAAGTTTTTTTTAATTAAAAAAAATATATATAGGTATATGCATTCCCTTTTGACATCTATATACACTGTCCCTTGCCTTGTTTTTTCTACTTCATAAAGCCTTGAGAGTGTTCCATATCTGTGCATGTGTATCAGCCTTTCATTTTGAAATGGCTATATGGCATTTGCTTGGATTGATTTTTATATGTTTATATTTAATTTCATTAGACCCCTATGGATGAACTTTTATTTTTTAAATATAATCAAGCATGTAGTTAGTGTTCTTTCTTTGCGCATATTTATAGGACAAACCCCTATAACCAAAACTGCTAATCCAAAGGGAATGTGCATTTACAATTTTGTTGGGTAGGCTCAAACTGCCCTCCCAAGTCTACTAACGTTTCAGGACAGTAACACTTACATGACATTTTCACCCATCACAGTGTGTCATGGTGTTTTTGCTCTTTGTGAATCCATGTTATAATGTAGGAGGTAAAGGGTCAACCTCAGACCTGGGCTTGGGACAAGGACTCAGAGTCCTGTTTCTCCAGAAAGCACAAAGTAAAGCAAATGTGGACTGTTGTGTCTGGCTCATCTGCAGTATGGTACTGCTCTTGGTCTGGGGGAACTGTGAACCCTCATGCATCTCAGGCCACCATGAAGATAAGGATATAAAAGAGGGTGTCAGAGGGATCCACATGAACCTTGATGCTTGCCCAAATAGGAAGTTGCTTGGTCTTTGGAGGACATGAAGATGTGAGCAGCTATACTGAGGAGGGAGCAGAAGGCTAGCTGGGGACAAAGCACAGGCTGACACCCTGCAACCTCTCTGCCGTCCCCCACTCCTGGGTGGGACATGTGCAACATTCTTACAGGAAGCTCCCAACTGCCTAATGTTAATGCTTTACTAGAGGGAGAAACAACCTTAACTTGACAATAGCAAAGCCTCAGGTATCTTGTAGGTCCTCTTTCTTTCAAAGAACTCCCTTTTTCGGGGCGCCTGGGTGGCTCAGTTGGTTAAGCCACTGCCTTTGGCTCAGGTCATGATCCTGGAGACCCGGGATCAAGCCCCACATCAGGCTCCCTGCTCGGCAGGAAGTCTGCTTCTCCCTCTCTCACTCCCCCTGCTTGTGTTCCCTCTCTAGCTGTGTTTCTCTCTGTCAAATAAATAAAATCTTTAAAAAAATAAATAATAAATAATAAATAATAAAAAAAAAAGAACTCCCTTTTTCCTTACCTCTCCAAACCCTGGAGTACATAATCAGTTGCTCCTCACAATCTCAGCACAGCTCTTTCTGCCCAAAGTTCTGTCCCTGTGCTTTAATAAAACCACATTCTGGGGCACCTGGGTGGCTCAGTTGTTAAGCGTCTGTGTTTGGCTCAGGTCATGACCCCAGGGTCCCAGGATCGAGCCCCGCATCCGGCTCCCTGCTCAGCAGGAAACCTGCTACTCCCTCTCTCACTCCCCTTGCTTGTGTTCCCTCTCTAGCTTGTTTCTCTCTGTCAAATAAATAAAATGTGGAAAAGAAAATAAAAATAAATAAAAATAAAACCACATTTTGTATCAAAGATATCTCAAGAATTCTTAGTTGTTGGCTCCAGACCTCCTCATCCATATTCCAAAATCATATCAATGACTGGTCCCCTGTATCCCTTCAGAATCTAAGTGATGTCAGTATTAGTTTAAAACCTGCTGTAACTAACAAATTTATGCAGGTGAACAAATCAGTGGTTTAAATTTACACTCATTTTACTATGAGTGAGGTTTAGCATTTTTCTTACAAGTCCAAACACTGTTTTTTTTATCCACTTTATGAACTATCTATTATGTTCTTTGCCTACTAGGGAGGTAATGTTTGTATTCTTGATTTATAAATGCTCTTTATATGTTACAGGATGGATCACTTTATCATATGTGTTGGAAATATTTTTTTCCAGTTTTTCATTTGTCTTCTGACCATGTTTATAGTGGTTTTTGGCCATGGAGAATCATTTCATTTTATGGTTATACTTCTCCATCTTGTCTCTTAAGACTTGTCGATTTTATGAAGTCCTGTCAGAGGTCTATTTTATCTTAAGTTTGTAAGTTTTCTTTCATGTTTCCTTCTAGTTCTTTTATTTTTTTTCTTTTCCCCCTCCCTTATTTTTAGTACTCAATATAACTGGAATTTTTATTTTGGTAAAAAGAGTTAGGTAAAATCCAACTTTATTTTTTCCAGATTATCTTAAGTCAGTGCCTTCATAATAAAAGCTTTCATACTCTACCACAAGGCACTGTTATAAGCTCTTTTTCAGAGTTAGAAATATTAGACTTTCAAAATGCTTACAATTTCTCTCAGCAATATAGAACAGATTATGCCAGTAGAAAGCTAGAGATACCTAATGCTCTAATCTACTTTTTTATTAACTATTCTTCAAATGTACAATATAAAAGGATTTGTAAATTTTCAACAGGTATTGAGATTGTAATTTAGGTAAACATCTGTCAGATGTGCAAAGGATTGTCCATTAGCCAATACAAGATGAAGAAAAGTGCCTGTCCATCCACCCTCACATACCTCTTCCTCAAAAGGAGGAGGTGCTCTCTGACCAGATGGGAATGCAAAACTAGACAGGAAAGGAGCCACTCTCTGGAGCGCCAAGGTCTGTGAATATACAAGCTTCCTTTCCACATGTGTGGCTCCCCTGCCTCCCCCGCAGAGAGTTCTACACAGTTTAGTTCAAAGAGATTATTTCTCAACCACATAAACCAGGGGTGTAAGTGGGTTTGGGGTTAAGTCTCTACCCATGGTCAGGAAGTCAGCAGTAGGCAAGGGCTGGACTTTGGAGAACCTGGTGGGTAGGACACAGATGGGTATGCAGTTAGAAGACAGAGATGAGAAGTGAGGAAAATGAGTTCTTCAGTCCTGTCTTATAGAAACAAAGCTTCATTTTAATTTACATTTTTTAAAAAGCCCTCTTAAGAGCAAATATCAAAGAAATCAAGCAAGACAGTTCTTAGTTCAATAGATTTACACATCATAAATAATTGCTAAGTGTCAGCAAACGTGATTGGGGACTGTGCATGCCAGCCATTTCATAGCTTAAGACCTGGAATGATGATTCTAATGGCAAGAAAGTAAATGTGAAACAGGCATTGCAAATTAATCTGCTAGTTAATAAGGAAATAGCAGACCTGGATAGACATTTTACCTTCTAAGGAAACTGGAGAAATGTCACAGTTTATAGGAAGATGTATGGTATTGGTCAGGGATCTTAGTTGCTTTAAATGGAAAGCAATTGTAATTACCTTAAGCAAAACAGGAAATGTAGACATGACCAATGGCTTGAGGATAAGGGTTGAAAAGGGCCAGAAACAAGCAAATTCAGAGACCTAGAGAGCAGAATGCATCAGTTAGATTCTAGGCTAAAACCACAGTTGCTATGAAGTGAAGACCCACCTTAAACATAAGCAATGCTACACAAATTGCCTGGCTGATTTAAGTGAAATAAATTTTCTGGCAGCATCTTTGCAGGCCCCAGAACTGACAGAAAGACTGGAGAATCTGGCTCAGAAAATGGTCAGGATCAAGGATAAGAGACATGTGAATTCTCTGCATTCACAGACAGGTGAATTCTTTCCACAGGATGAATCTGAAGATGGCACATCTGCCTCAGAGGCTAACACGGGGTGCCAAGTGTCAAACCAGTCCCAAGTGACAACAACCCAAAGCTACCCCTGGAACCATCACTTCTACCCCTGAAAACTGCCATGGCTATCATCACTGCAGACAACTAGTAATTCTCTGCTGTTCCAGGTATTAGCATCACTAGCTTTAGAAGCTAGGTAAGTCCATCTTATTGGCCAAGTCATGTGTCCAGCTCCTGGTTTCCTGCAGGACCTGAAACTTCATATCTGGCTTTTTAGCTTCCACTGTGGTAGATTGACGCAGGACCCCCACTAGGACTATACACTGGGCAGTGAAGGAAATAGACAAATGACCACTCAGTCAACCCCCTAATATGAATGTTCTGGGAAGGACATCATTGCCACTCCTGATGATCACCAATATTGTCACTCCGGAACATCTCTGCTACTGCCCCTGCATCTAAAAATCAAGTCCTCACTGTCAGAGAAAGGGACAGAGGGAGCATTAAACCCTCAGGCTTCCAAAGAAAAATACAAGGAATAAATAAAGCCCTACTAAAAATAAAACATAGCAGCCAAAATTCAGGAGGGGATTTTTTTTTATGTTTCAGAAAAATATTTTTTTAAAGATTTTATTTATTTGACAGAGAGAAACACAGCCAGAGAGGGGACAGAAGCAGGGAGAGCGAAGGAGGGAGAAGCAGGCTTTCTGCCAAGCAGGGAGCCAGATGTGGGACTCGATTCTGGGTCTCCAGGATCATGACCTGAGCCGAAGGCAGTCGCTTAACCAACTGAGCCACCCAGGCACCCCCAGAAAAATATTTTTTAAACCACATACTTTGGTTTTTCATTTAAATTCAAGAAAGCATGGAATCTCTAAACCAAAAGATAAAGTGAGCAGGGTCCTAGTTAAGGAAAGAATATAAAAGCATTAATAAGTGGTGCTTGAATTTAGTATTGCTTTTGAGATTGCAGAAGAAAAACCAGTGAAGAGGAGGAAAGGCTCAGAAGTCATTCCCTTAGAGCACAGAAGAAGAGCAAAGAAATAAAAAGGCTAAAACCACAGACGCTATGACATTGAAGACCCACGTTAAACATAAGCAATGCTCTGGAAAGGGAGCCTAAGACCTTGAAAATAAATAATCATCAGAGCTATAATAAAAGAAAACTTCTCAGAAGAGAGATAACAGCTTAAAGCTTAAAGTTGTTTTCAAAGAACCAATTAATAAAAAGGAATAGCACATAAACAAGTGATGGGATTAAGGGGGCACTTGTGATGAGCATTGGGTGATGCATGGAGGTCTGGAATCCCTGTATTATACACCTGAAATAGAGCACTACATGTTAACTACACTGGAATTAAAATAAAAACTAAACAAAAAAAAAACCCAACACATAAATGTATCCCAATATATACCAGTGAGTTTCAAAATTATAATAAAGAAAAAATTTCTATGAACATGAAGACAAGGAAAAACTGATGGTACAAAAAAACAGAATAAAATACCAAGCTAGATTCAGACTTTTCCTTTCAATCACACCAGATGACTGCCCTACCCTTGGCAGAACATTTGCTTTAAAGGTACTGAAACCGATATAAATAAAAATCACACTAAGAAATTCAAAACTAAAATATAAATAGTAGTAGTGAGCACTGCAAATCCATAGCATAGCTTTGTATAAATACTTGTTGTAAATAGGCTTAAAAGAACAAAATGGGGGCGCCAGGGTGGCTCACCTAGGTTAAGCATCTGCCTTCCATTCAGGTCATGATCTTAGGGTCTGGGGATTGAGCTCCACATCCAGCTCCTCACTCAGTGGGGAGTCTGTTTCTCTTTCTCTCTCCCTCTACCTCTCCCTCTCCCTTCTCCCCCTGCTCAAGCGCTCTCTCTCAAATAAATAAATAAATAAATAAATAAATAAATAAATAAATAGAATCTTACCAAAAAAGACTAAAATGAGGAGCACCTGGGAGGCTCAGTTGATTAGGTGTCTGACTCTTGATTTCATTTCAGGTCATAGTTGAGGGATTGGGCCCAGCATGAAACCTGCTTGAGAGCCTCCCCTCACCCCACCCCACCGCACCTCCTCTTGTGCACTCGGGCTCTCTCTGTCTTCCCCCTTTAAAAAGAGATTAAATGTCAGAAAACAGAAGATAAAAATTAATAAACTAATAATAATATTAATCGAAATGGCTTTTTTTAAAAAAACATGAAATTTAAAGAAAAACTTTTTCCCCAATGACTCGGGCCGGTGAGCAAACAGGTGTTGGTACTTGTTAAAAGCAAATAATTTAAATAAATCTAAGTAAGATAAAAGTTTACACTAGGTTAATGCCTGTTCACTGAAGCTCTAAATCATTTCCAAATAAGACCAACATTAAATGCTAAATAAGTTTTTCTACTTTTGACTTTTTAATTTGTTATAGAGACATAAAAGGCATTTGGGTCTATTGAATAAACATGTTATGTTCCACACTGAAATATTTACTACAAAGAAGAAAATACTTTTAAGATTCTGAACCATATTTAAAATTACTAACCTACGGGTGGCTCAGTCAGTTAACCGGTTGCCTTGGGCTCCGGTCATGATCTCAGGGTCCTGGGATTGAACTCCATGCTCTCTGCTCAGTGGCAAGGAGCCTGCTTCTCTCTCTCATGCTCCCTCTGTGCTCTCTCTCCCTCTATCTCTCTCAAATAAATAATTAAAATCTTTAACATAAAGGGGCATCTGGGTGGCTCAGTAGATTAAACGACTGCCTTCGGCTCAGGTCATGTTCCTGGAGACCTGGGATTGAATCCCACATCGGGTGCCCTGCTTGGCGGGAAGCCTGCTTCTCCCTCTGTCACTCCCTCTGCTTGTGTTCCCTCTCTGGCTGTGTTTCTCTCTGTCAAATAAATAAAATCTTTAAAAAACAAATCTTTAACAAAAAAGTTAATAAATGAAAAATAAAAAATAATAAATAAAATAGTAAATCTACCACAGGATACTAAATATGATAGACAGTTCACAGTTGCCTAATTTCTAGTATTCACTGGAAAGCAAAGATTACCAATAGTTAAAATTTATAATTGATCTATAAAAATAAAATTACTAGAAACAATAAAGGTAAAAATGACTATATATGAAAATCAAGTAAGGAAAACAAAATATGGTAGGGTTTTTGGATAAGGAAAGATATGAAAGTCATTAGTTTGGGGGAGTTTTGTTTGCTTGGTGTTTTTGTTTTGTTTTGGTTTGGTTTGATTTGGTCTGGTTTTCTGGTAAAGGAAAACAGAAAGTGATTTTGTCCTAAAGTAAAATATTTATTCCACAATAGGAAAGGAAAAAGGACAAAACCTTAATGGATATAGAAAGTTGTAAAAGGTTTGTGGAAAAGGAATCTTGAGAAAGGAATTTTATGTGTGGCCAAATTAAGATTGGGATGGATTTATTTTTTAAAAGATAATTTTAATGTCAAAAGTATACTGATGCATAATTAGAATTTGGTTTTCTCTCTGTTAAAAGGATAAAATGTTTTTTTTTTAAGATTACTGATCTGCTTTTTATTAGGAATTATAAATAAAGTTTATTCACCTATAATGTAATCTGCTTAGGAAACAAAGAGTCTGTGTTTTATGAAAATATTTCCCATGCTTCACATTGTCTCTTTCAAGTCTTTGATTACTACAAAATTACTACTGAGGTCTCTCTATTAAAAGAGCCAAGATTTTTTTTAAGAACTAAGATTTTTTTTTACAACTATATACCTTTCTATATTTGGTTTTGAAACCTTTCATTGTCACTTGGTTGAATGAATAACTAAGTCAATTGCATCTTGTTTTAGATCTTGAACTATAGCTATTTTTAAGGCTTTGTCATTCACAATTTTTCTTCTACTCTTGATTCTTCTTTAAAAGCATTCAGATCAATTACAAACAAAAGTGTTCCATCCTCAAAGAGATTCTTGGAAAAGACCCTAACGGACCTCACAATGCAGGTTTCAGGTTTCTAGCGACTTAAGACCATAACAATGAACTGAGTAAGAATTTCTAAACCTTTCATGGAAAACTGATTGAATCATAAAGCTGCTAACCCAAGATGAAGTAAAACAAGAATTAATTATGTAACACTGAATGAACTGATGAAGATGATTATAATTCTTATGACTTCATTTAAAACATTGCTAGTCTTCAGAGGAAGAAGATGGCGGCAGGCCAGGTGACTGCATTTCGGGGAGTTCCCTGAAGAGAGCTCAATTCTAGCAAAAAAACACTACAGGACCACTGTGAGAACCCATGAAATCAGCTTGAAATGTGATATTTCGTGCTTCTGGATCACCACAGGAGACAAAGACCATCGGCAAAAAGGTAGAAACAAGTGAGAGGGACCGGAGGCTTGCCCCCAGAGACAGGGGTGTGGGAGAGGAAGTCTGCAGAGCTAAACCATTGAAAGCAAATGCCCCAAAACGAATGTGCTCTGTGAGTGAGGAATAACAGCAGATTATGGTCTGATTCAGGGCGAGACTGAACCGGGAACACAGCAGAGCCCGCGGCAAGGCAAGGAGACTCCCCCCCCCCCCGCCGCCGCCGCAAGAGTGGAGGGAGTGGATTCTATTTTTCCGCCACTGCCTTTCCCTCCCGCTTCTCTCCACCCTGTGGGCCGGGTGCGGACACCCCAGGGAAGGCGATTTTACAGACTTGCGTGGGACCGAAGAGGCCACGGGTCCCGGGGCACAGACAAGGTCGCGTGACCCAAAAGGAGTTGTGGATTTGAGGTGCGGGAGTGAAACGACAAGGAGGGATGGGGGCAGAAATCAATACAACGTCTGCACCAGCCCGGCTATGACAGGCTGTCAACCGGGAGGCGGGAAAGAGCCCCTCTCTGTGTAGAGGCTCTCTCTGGGAGGGAGGTCTGGGCGCAGACATCTTGCTCTGACCTGACTTCCTCAGCAGCTGAAAAAAGACATAAAAGAACAACGCTCCACTACCAGAGAATTGTAACCTGAAAACCTGGTTACCATTGAGACCAGCCTCTACCAAGGGGGCAGAGAGA
>PITA01013266.1:0-47443 GCA_004023965.1 Spilogale gracilis
GCTTTAGGAAAGCAATTTGACAAAATGTCATCACCCTTAAAATGTCCATAACCTTGAACCCAGTTGCATGACTTTTGGAAATCAGTCTTCAAGAGATAATTTTAAGTAACAAAAAAACTCGCAATAGACTTCTAGTTCTTAATAGCATCCTTTTTTGCGTATTAGTAAAAGTCTGGAAACCCTTTATGTGCTCAACTCTAGGCAATTATATCCATTTAAAAGGCATGTATGATGTGTGTATAATGGCACTGAGAAGTGCTTATAATATTTAATTTTTAAAAAGCAAGATGCAATGATATATATGATATGAAACCAACAATATGGGAGAAAAAAATAGGTCTCTGTGGGATCTATTAATGAAGCCTAGGGGGAAATATACCAATGTATTTAAACGTGTGTTTGGAGAGTAGAATTACTTTTTTCCTTTCATGTTTTTTCCTATCTCCTTTCTGAGTAGGTACCACTTCTCTAACAAAAAAGCAGTCATATTAAAACAAAACAAAAATCAAATAATGAAACAAACAAACAAAAAACACAAAAACCCGTTACCACATTCTTCTCTTCCCAAAGTACAAAGGTGTGTGGAGCTACCCCTGCTGGGATTGTTTACCAGACACTCTTGGGCCTCTCCTCATCATAATTAGTTCTTCGTGCCTCAATATGTTATTCAAGCTGGGGATAAAAATGTTAGAAAATTCTAATTTTACACCCACACTTGACATCTTCAAGATTATTCCAAAATCATCATGTGGAACAATGGAATTCTCCAAAACTCTCTGAAGACAAAAATGTCTTTAACCAGCCAGACACTAAAACCAGAAACACCTGTATTTGTCCCCATATCTACCTGAAGGTTCTGCACAGCATTTTGGCAACATATGTAACCAGAGCTGGACTTTTTCTTCTAAAAAGCTTTATACTTACACCAAAAGAACTGGTCATTTATTTTCCTGTGGACTTCACCTTTCCTCATCAAGTAGCAAACATTATTTTCTCAAAACTAAAGCTTTATTTTGACTAATTGCATAATTATGTTGTCCTCTTATTATTTAATTTATGTATGTAACCCACATATTATTTAGTATTTGAAAAATCTAATTAATTATTCCATAAGCTCCTTTATTTATTTGATTTTTAAAGATTTTTAGGGGCACCGGGGTGGCTTAGTCAGTTAAGTGTCTGCCTTCAGCTCAGGTCATGATCTCAGGCTCCTGGAATCAAGTCCCATGTCAGGCTCCCTGATCAGTAGGTACTTAATTTCACTTTTCCTTTTGTTGTAGTTATCAAATTAAATGATCTATTTGGTAAAAGTGAATCAAGCACCCCTAGGCTCATCATTTCTCTACAGTGAAGGCAGCATGGGTACTTGATAGAACCACACAGAAGTGACTACACTGAGTATTTCTCAAAACAGAATCCATGAAAATTATTTGAGGTCCTTGTGATAATGCAGATTTCTGGGCTCTATCCCACACCTATAATCAGAACCTCTGCAATGGCGCCTGGACCATCCACATTTTTAACAAGAGGCAGGGGTGATTCTTATGCACATCAGACTTTGAGAACAATAGAATTAATATCTATCTATTTATTTATTTTTAAATATTTTGTTTATTTATTTGTCAGAGACAATGAGCACAAGAAGGGGAGCAGCAGGCAGAGGGAGAAGCAGGCTCCCCGCTGAGCAAGGAGCCTGATGGGGAACTTGATCCCAGGATCCTGGGATCATGACCTGAGATAAAGTCAGACGCTTAACCTAACTGAGCCACCCAGGCATCCCTGGAACTAATTTTTCAAAGAAATATTTGATCTAGTATAGTTTGTGGTCAGGAAGTAGAAGAAAACCATAATTTATCTGTTAAAATGCTAACATTTTTCATTATCCTTCAGATTATCATATCTATCTGCAACGCTTAGAGTATTAAGATTTTGAAGATTTTTCTCCCTAGATACTGTTCCTAAATATCTAACTATATCCGTTGAAAGATTTAGCCTTACAAATAATTGTCTCTATCCTTTACTTTTTATATATAGAAATGGACGCCTTCTCCTCTAGAGATACAACTCAATGCTCTGCATTCATATAGGATTTTAAATGTAATTTTTTGAATATGTAACACTCCTATGGTTCAAATTTCAAAAGAACAAAATGGTGTACAGTGAAAATTTCCTCTCACACCCCTATTATCTCCTCAGAGGCAACCACACTTAACAACTTCTTGAGTATGGTGCTAAATGTATTTACACCATCTGGAAATGGCATGCCGGGCTAGCTCAGTTGGTGAAGCGTGTGACCTTGATCTCAGGGTCGTGAGTTCAAGCCCCACATTGCTTGCAGAGATTGCTTAAATAAATAAACTTAAGGGGCGCCTGGGTGGCACAGTCAGTTAAGCGGCCAACTCTTGGTTTCAGCTCAGGCAGTAATCTCATGACCCTGAGAATGGGTGGTGAGAGTGAGCCTCAGGCTCCCAAGATCAAGCCTTACATTGGGCTCTGTGCTCATCCTGGAGCTTGTTTCACATTCTCTGTCCCTCTTCCTCTACCCCTCCAGCTCCTGCCTACTCTCTCTCTCTCTCTAAAATAAATAAATCAAATAAATACACAAACAATAAATAAATAAATAAATAAATAAATAAATAAATAAATAAATAAATCACACTTTAAAAATAATCTGGAAACTTACTATCACTTTTAAGGAGCAAAATGAGAGTATGTAATTGGCCATTTAATGTTTTTTTTTAAGATTTTATTTATTTATTTGACAGAGAAATGCAGCTAGAGAGGGAACACAAGCAGGGGGAGTGAGAGAGGGAAAAGCAGGCCTCCCACTGAGCAGGGAGCCTAATGTGGGGCTCGATCCCTGGCTCCGGGATCATGACCTGAGCCGAAGGCAGACACTTAACGACTGAGCCACCCAGGCACCCCAGCCATTTCATTTTTAAATTGTATCTTTGAGTTTTAAAAACTGTTGACAAGGTGCCTAGCTGGCTCAGTGCCTAGCTGCCTCTTGATCTCAGGGTCCTGAGTTCAAATCCCACCTTGGGCCCATATGGAGCCTACTTAAAAACAACAACCTGGGCACCTGGGTGGCTTAGTGGGTTAAAGCCTCTGCCTTCAGCTCAGGTCATGATCTCAAGGTCCTGGGATCAAGGGCCCACATGGGGCTCTCTGCTCAGCAGGGAGCCTGCTTCCTCCTCTCTCTCCACCTGCCTCTCTGCCTACTTATGATCTCTCTCTCTGTCAAATAAATACATAAAATCTTAAAACAACAACAACAACAACAACTCCTGTTGACATGCAGATATCAATCAGGCATTGCTGCATAACAAAACTCACAAAACCCCAGGGGTATAACAGTAAGTATTTGTTGCTCCTGTTCTGGAATAGTCAGGTAGATAGACAGTTCTGCTGACATGTTCTGGGCACCTGTTAGCTACTTAGGAAGGCCTGAACTGGGATGATTGGGAACTTGACTGTGCTCCACAGGTCTCTCATCTTCAAGCCTGCTAATCCTGACATATGCTCTCGGCAATGGCAGAGAAACAAAAAAAAAGGAGGAAATGTGCAGGACATCTTGAGGTCTGGGATTGGAACTGGCCTATCCCCGACTCCAGTCACATTCTTTTGGTCAAAACAAGACCCACGCCCGTCCCAGATTCAAGGGGATGGAGAAATAGGCACTGCCTCTTTAGTAAAAGGAATTTCAAAGTCACATGGCAAAGGTATGTCCATAAAGAGTGGTGAAGAATTGACATCACGATTGAAATCTGTACACAATATCTGAGAACTTAACCATGATCCTTAAAGAAATGGCTTAGCATTCAGATAGTGTACTTTTATAACAACATGGCTGGATTGCTAAAGATTTTTTAATTGTTTAGATAGTGTTTAATATCAACAGAAAGACTATAAAAACACATGTCAAAGCCCTGGGTCCCAGACTCAACTCAGCCAGCAACATGTGTTACCATGTCCCATGTGGGAGAAGAAACAATGGGTTCTGAACCCAGGGAACTCGTTGAGGAGACGTGAAGTACAACGCGTTAAGTCCTGCCAGAGAAACAGAAGATTTTTTTAAAAATAAATAAAAATAGGGGCGCCTGGGTGGCTCAGTTGGTTGGACGACTGCTTTCGGCTCAGGTCATGATCCTGGAGACCCGGGATCGAGCCCCACATCGGGCTTCCTGCTCAGCGGGAGGCCTGCTTCTCCCTCTCTCACTCCCCCTGCTTGTGTTCCCTCTCTAGCTGTTTCTCTCTGTCAAATAAATAAATAAAATATTTAAAAAATAAATAAATAAATAAAA
Source organism: Spilogale gracilis (assembly GCA_004023965.1). Classification (NCBI taxonomy): domain Eukaryota; kingdom Metazoa; phylum Chordata; class Mammalia; order Carnivora; family Mephitidae; genus Spilogale; species Spilogale gracilis. The sequence continues at coordinate 4,305 of PITA01013266.1, forward strand.
ATAATAAAAATTTAAACAAATTGAAGATTTGCTCTCAACTCTCTGAGTTCCTTGGACAAGGGTACTGACGTACTAACAAGCCGCTTGGGGGAAAGTGGTGTGATCACATAGAGTTTTCACCCTTCTTTGTCAACATGTTTTTTAAGATTATTTTTAGAGTTTCAGTACCGATTCAAATCTTGGCATTGTTAAAATCAGAATAGTCATGCTCGCAAAGTTACCCTTAAGAAAGTTTTATGAAACAAATGTCAGAGGTAATACTGGTCTCTGCTTTCCATTTAACTTAATTTCAGTTTGCTATTTTGCTGATTTTAATAAACAAACTCTGTTTCTTAAGATAACACAGCCTCAGATGCTATCAGTAGCCTCAGCCAGATGTAAAAAATAATAATAACCTTTTAACTAGAATTTTCAAATTTTATTTAATCTGCCTGTGGAATTATTTAGACGTTGAACATTTCTGGACCTGACCATATTAAGTCGTACCTGCTGGTGCATGATAACTACAAATGGAGCATTTCTCTCTGATAAGAAGTGAGAGGTTGGGCTTGGTGACACAGAGGATCAGGGCACACATAGTTCAGGGCATCTAGACATGCACTCCACAGCTTGAAGCCTGCTCTGCAGGTTTGGACATGGGATGGGGGCACATAGCCGCATTGCATGCAACGGGAATTTCCTTTTCCACGGTCCCCCACTGAAATCAGATTGGAGCTACCCTGATGTGCCCCTGTGCTGAGACATATACAAACTCCACACACTATCATTGTACGGAGGCCCATGCCTTCTTCACGTTGTCCTTTCCCTTTGAACTTGCCCCTGGGGGCCCCAGGCATAGCGTAGGACCCATGATTGATGGCTCTCTGAGCTCAGTCAGAGGAAGTCAGAAACTTCCAGGTGGAAGCATGTGCTGACAAGGATGGGAAGCAACTAAAACTGGCCTACACTGATGATGGCACATGTTTTTAAAATGGCGCAACCTCAGGGGCGCCTGGATAGCTCAGTCAGTTAAAGCTTTCAACTCTGGAATACGGTTCGGGTCATGATCTCAGGGTCATGGGATGGAGCCTCGAGTCAGGCTCCTCACTTGGCACAGAGTCAGCTTGGGATTGTCTCTGTTCTTCTGCCCTTTCCCCCGCTCACAGGTGCAGGCTATCTCACTCTCTCTAAAATTAATAAATAAATAAAAATCTTTTTTAAAATGGCACAACCTCTTTTTAAAAAAAGGCTTGGCAATTTTTTTTTTTTGGTTTGCCCCCCTTTTTTTTTCCCCTTTACTTGTTTGTTTTGTTTCTTCTTTTAAATTTATTTCACTTCAATTCAATTAACATAAACTTTATTATTAGTTTCAGAGGTAGAATTTAGTGATTCATCAGTGGCCTATAACACCCAGTGCTCATTACCTCAAGTGCCCTCCTTACTGCCCGTCACTCGGTCACTCCATCACCCCACCCACCTCCCCTCCAGCAACCTTCAGTTTGTTTCCTAGAATTAAGACTATTTTATGGTTTGTCTCTTTCTCTATTTTCATCTTATTTTATTTTTCCTTCCCTTCCTCTATGTTGTTCTGTTTTGTTTCTTAAATTCCACATATGAGTAAAATCATATGATATTGTCTTTCTCTGTGTGACTTACTTTGCTTATCATAATACCCTCTAGTTCCATCCACCATTGTTGCAAATGGCAAGATTCTGGGGGTTTTGATGGCTGCATAATATTCTATTGTATATAAACCATATCTTCTTTATCCATTCGTCTGTTGATGGACATCTAGGTTCTTCCCATAGTTTGGCTATTGTGGACATTGTTGCTATAAACATTGGGGTGCACGTGCTCCTTTGAATCACTACATTTGTATCTTTGGGCAAATACCCAGTAGTGAAATTACTGGGTCATAGGGTAGCTCTATTTTTAACTTTTTGAGGAATCTCCATACTGTTTTCCAGAGTGGCTATACCAGCTTGAATTCCCACCAATAGTGTCAGAGGTTTCCTCTTTATCTGCGTCCTAGCCAACATCATTTGTTTCCTGACTTACTAATTTTAGCCATTCTGACTGGCATGAGGAGATATCTATCTCATCGTGGTTTTGATTTATATTTCCCTGATGCCAAGTGATGTTGAGCATTTTTCACGTATCTGTTGACCAATTGTATGTCGTCTTTGAAGAAATGTCTGTTCGTGTCTTCTGCCCATTTCTTGACTGGATTTTTTGTTTTTTTGACTGTTGAGTTTGATAAGTTCTTTATAGATTTTGGGTACTAGCCCTTTATCTGATAAGACATTTACAAATGCCTTCTCCCGGGGCGCCTGGGTGGCTCAGTCCTTAGGCCTCTGCCTTCGGCTCAGGTCTTGATCCCAGGGTCCTGGGATTGGGCCCTGAATTGGGCTTCCTGCTCAATGGGAGGCCTGATTCTTCCTCTCTCACTCCCCCTGGCTGTTCCCTCTCTGGCTGTGTTTCTCTCTGTCAAATGAATAAATAAAATCTTTTTAAAAAAATCTAAGACTTTCATGTCAGAAACAACAACAGAAAAAGTTTATTATAGTGATAGCAGTAGCCAAAATAACACATTTTAAAAAAACAAAAAATAATATCTTCTCCCATCCTGTAGATTGACTTTTATTTTAATTGACTATTTCCTTTGCTGTGCAAAAGCTTTTTATCTTGATGAAGTCCCAATTTTTGTTTTTGTTTCCCTTGCCTTTGGAGACGTGTCTAGCAAGAAGTTGCTGTGGCTGATGTCACAGAGATTGCTACCTGTGTTCTCCTCTAGGATTTTGGTGGTTTCCTGTCTCACATTTAGGTCTTTCATCCATTTTGAGTCAATTTTTGTGTGTGGTATAAGGAAATGGTCCAGTCTCATTCTCCTGCATGTGGCTGTCCAACCTTCCCAATACTATTTGTTAAAGAGACTATGTTTTTTCCATTGGATATTCTTTCCTGCTTTGTCAAAGATTAGTTGACCATATAGTTGTAGGCCCATTTCTGGGCTGTCTTTTCTGTTCCATGGATCTGTATGTCTGTTTTTGTGCCAATATTATACTGTCTTGATTACAGCTTTGTAATAGAGCTTAAAGTCTGGAATTGTGATGTCACCAGCTTTGGTTTTCTTTTTCAACCTCCCTTTGGTTATTCAGGGTCTTTTCTTGTTCCATACAAATTTTAAGATTGTTTGTTCCAGCTCTGTGAAAATGTTGATGGTATTTTAATTGAGATTGCACTAAATGTGTAGATTACTTTGGGTAGCATAGACATTTTAATATATTTTTTTCTTCCAGTCCATGAGCATGGAATGTTTTTCCATTTCTTTATGTCTTCCTCAATTTCTTTCATAAGTGTTCTGTAGTTTTTAGGGGCACCTGTGTGGTTCAGTCAGTTAAGTGGCGGTCTTCAGCTCAGGTCATGACCTCAGGGTCCTGGGATCAAGCCCCACATCAGACTCCGTGCTCAATGAGGAGTCTGCTTCTCCTTATGCCTCTATCCCCCACTTGTGCTCACTCTATCTCCCTCTCTCCTCTCTTAAATAAATAAGTAAAATCTTTAAAAAGAAAAGTGTTCTGTAGTTTTCAGAGTACAGACCCTTTACCTCTTTGATTAGGTTTATTTTTAGGTATCTTATGGTTTTGGGTGCAATTGTAAATGAGATCAATTCCTTGACTTCTCTTTCTTCTGCCTCATTGTTAGTGTATAGAAATGCAACTGACTTCTGTGCATTGATCTTATATTTTGTGACTTTGCTGAATTCCTGTATCAGTTCTAGTAATTTTGGGGTGGAGTCTTTTGGGTTTTCCACATAGAGTATTATGTCATCTCTGAAGAGTTAGAGTTTGACTTCTTCTTTGCTGATTCAGCTGCATGTTACTTCTTTTTTGTTGTCTGATTGCTAAGGCTAGGACTTCCAGGACTATGTTGAACATTGGTGAGAGGAGACATCCCTGCTGTGTTCCTGACCTTAGGGAAACAGGTGTCAGTCTTTTCCCAATAAGGATGATATTCGCTGTGGGTTTTATGATGTTGAGTTATGTTCCTTTTACCCCTACACTGCAGAGGGTTTTTATCAAGAAAGGATGCTGTATTTTGTCAAATGTATTTTCTGCATCTATTGAGAGGATCATATGTTTCTTGTTCTTTCTTTTATTAATGTATTGTATCACATTGATTGATTTTTGAATATTGAACCAAACTTGCAGCCCAGGAATAAATCCCACTTGGTCATAGTGAATAATCCTTTTAATGTACTGTTGGATCCTGTTGGCTAGTATCCTGGTGAGAATTTTGGCATCTATGTTCATCAGTTATATTTGATCTGTAATTCTCCTTTTTGGTGAGGTCTTTGTCTGGTTTTGGGGTCAAGGTAATGCTGATGTCATGAGTTTGGAATGAGTTTGGAAGTTTTCCTTCCAATTCTATTTTTTGAAAAACCTTCAGAAGAATAGGTATTATTCTTTAAATATTTGGTAGGTGTGCATCCGGGTGGCTCAGTCAGTTAAGCACCTGCCTTCAGCTTAGGTCATGATCCAGGAGTCCTGGGATGGAGCCCCATGTCAGGCTCCCTGTTCAGTGGAGAGCCTGCTTCTCCCTCTCCCTCTGTCTGCTGCTTCCCCTGCTTGTGCTCTCTCTGTCTCTTTCTGTCAAAAAAATAAATAAAATACTTTAAATTTTTTTTAAAAAAATCAAATATTTAGTAGAATTCCTCTAGGAGGCCATCTGGCAACAGTTTCTTATAAAGATAAACATAAACTATCTTATAACCTTGGTATTCTATTCTTATGTGCTTGCTCAAGAAAAAGGAAAACATATTCCACAAAAGAGTTAAATAAGAATATTTATGACAGCTTGTATTCATAACAGCCTTAAAACTGGAAACAACCCAAATGACTATCATGAATGAATGGATACTAAAATTGTGATGTATTCCTATAGTGAATATGACTTGTCATAAAAAGGAACAAACTAGTGATATACTCAACAACATGGGTGGATCGCAAATATTATGATGAGTGAAAGAAGACAAATACAAGAGTATATATTGTGTTATTCCATTTATATGGAATTCTAGAAAATACAAACCAATCTGTACTAGCAGAAAGTAGATCAGAGGTTGCCTATGGTTGGGAGTGGAGGTGAGAATTGACTGTAAAGGGTCAAGAAGAGATGATAGAAAGATTATGTATTTTGATTGTGGTGGTGGAAATATGGTGCATACATTTGTCAAAGTCCTCTGAACTGTTCAGTTAATATGGATGCAGTCTATCGTACCTAAATTATACTTCAGTAAAATGGATGTTTTCAAAAAAGAGATTTGATATCACTAGTCATTAATCAAAATCTAATCAACACTACAGTGAGATATCACAGCCTACGCATTAGAATAGCCATTATGAAACAAGAAGAAAATAACAAATGGAGGAAAGGCACAGCAGGAGCAGAAGTCCAGAGGTAAGATTGATCATGTCCTAAAGTTCAGAGAACTCCAGTAGCCTGATGTCAGAAGAACAAAGTGCACATACTGAGGAAAGTCAGGACATGAAGTCAGAGAAGTAAGATGGGGCCAATAGAGAGGAGTCTTAAGGATCATACTTATAGTTGTTTGACTTTGTCTCATGAGTAGCAGTGAACCTTCCAGTGACTTCAAGCCGGATACTGACTTAAGGGGATGCAAGTTGTTGAAAGATGGCTGAGGAGAAATGGGCTGGAGGGGAAGAGTCAGGCGGGCTCTACCGAGAGTGAGCCTCAGGAGCACCCGGCTCCTCCAGGGCTGCCCCAGCCAATCTGACCTGTAGCTCTTGCTTTATCATCCCACTCAACTACAGATGTTTTATGCTCATATATCATTCTGAAAAATATTAAATTGTCACACCATTTAACATGTCACAAATTTCAAAATAAATTACTTTTCACTAAAAACGAATCAGAGCAGGGGCGCCTGGGTGGTTCAGTTGGTTGAGTATCCAATGCTTGATATCAGGGTGTGGCTTCAAGCCCTACACTGGGCTCCATGCTGGGTGTGGAACCCACTTAAAAGTAAATAAAAAACAAAAAATAAAAACAATTCCTAATTAAGAATATTCTTTCATTAGAGGCTCCTAGGTGGCTCAGTTGGCTGGGCGGCTGCTTTTGGCTCGGGTCATGATCCTGGACACCCAGGATCGAGTCCCACATCGGGCTCCCTGCTTGGCGGGAAGCCTGCTTCTCCCTCTCTCGCTCCCCCTGCTTGTGTTCCCTCTCTGGCTGTGTTTCTCTCTGTCAAATAAATAAAAATCTTTAAAAAAAAATATTCTTTCATTGAACACAGCATGTTTGCAACTGTAGCTTTTCAAATCTCTGATACACTGTCCCTCTCTTCCCCCTCACTCCAACACCCTACTCAGCTGGGAATTACTGTTCTGTAGCAAACTTCAAAAGAAAGGTCACATGTAAGGTCAGCCGGGGCTGTGAGAGTTACTTTAAACAAGTCTTATTTAGACCAGAGATTCCTTGGGCTCTCAGAACCATACTAGGGCAGGCCCCCATGTTAGGAAGAAAAAAAAAAAAAAAAAGGAATGACTTCCCTTCTTTTCATTCTGGAAATAAGAGACATCAGCATGAGGGAACATATCTGAACAGCTGAGTCTCCTGCCTCCCTCCTTATAGGCCTTAGTGTTTCTGGTCATAAGAATCACCTAGGAGGCTTGTGACACACAGGCCCCAGGCCTGTCTCTGGAGATGTTGATTCAGGAGCTCTGGCTCTGGTATGTGGAATCTGTGTGCTTTGTAGGTGCCCCAGGTGATTCTTATGACCAGGGACATTTGAGAAACGCCATGCAGACTCCGCCTGGCCTGCTGGTAGCTGTAAGGAAAAGGGGGTCACCGCCCAGCAGATGCCGCAGTGTGCTAGTCATGGGGGCTATTCACCCCCCAGAGGCCTCGGCAGTGCAGAGAGGCGCAGGGCAGGCGTGGGCACTCGCCCACCACACCCCCACAGGCCCACCTCCCACAGCTCAACCCCAGGAGCCCTGGGGCATTGAGCTCCTGCCAGTGGACTCCTGGAAACCAAGATCCAACAGCCAAGAGAAGAAAACTCTGCCCTGGGAAGGTTTGTTCAGCATTTCTTATAAACAGAGCTAGAGGGTTTGGGGCCATCTGGCTAAATCTTAAGAGAATGCTGTGGAGCTGGCTATTGTTTAAATTTGTTCAATTCTGGGACCTGGGAGAATTCAAAGGAAAATGCCTGGTGTCCCTAAGGACTCTATGAGCTGACTTGCTGGTAGACAGAGGGAAGGAGGGAAGGGGAAAAGCAGGGTGAGGAGGGAAGAACTATCTATAAGAGTGTACCCAAGGAAAGGACAATGGTGGAAGAGCATTTTGGTTTTGGATCTGCACCTCATTTTTGAGCAACACTGGAGAAAAAGTCAAACATGTAAGTATTCATGAAGTTGAAGCTTGCCTTCCCACATTAGTGTCAAGTTTTCCAGAGGCAGATCCTAAGACAGGACGTGAGACAGCATGTGGGTACAAAGAGTTTATCTTGGAAGTAGAGGGAACACCTCTAGGGAGGAAACATTACAGGATGGTAGAGCAGCCACCAGAAGGTACCCTATTCACTAGTTAGCACGAGGGGTGGGAGGTGATGACTGGAGCCTAACCCAGGGGGCACCTCTGGGAGCCTGTTAAATGACCCACTTGGGGGGGGGGGCAGCTGGCTAGCTCAGTCCGTAGAACATGCAACTCTTGATCTCGAGGTTTTTAGTTTGAGCCCCTACATTGGGTGCAGAGATTACTTAACAATAAAGTCTTAAAAAAAAAAAAAAAAAAAAAAAAGATCCTGCTTGAGCAAGGGAGCAGATGTATTTATATACCAACATCTGCTGGTGTTGGCTGAGCGCTGCTTGGAGGGTCGAGTGTGTTCATTCCCTGGCGCTCCTGGACCCCTGTACAGGACCACATTTAGGAAAGCCATGTCCTGGTTTCAGAAAAAAAACCTTAGTAGAGATGGACGGTTGGCAACCAGCCAGAGAAGAATGAATCAGCAAGGTCCAAGGAAGGCAAGCAGGGCACAGAGCAAACTCACGTGAGCCCTCCTGAAATGATTTCACACAGTACATGGAGCACAGTTTAACCCTTTCTTCATCGTTAAGCAGCGGCATGAAGAGCTCAGCTCTCTTGGCCTCCACTGATGCTGCTCTTGAGGCGGTAGAATGATCTGCTTTCAGCAGCACAGTTGTCGGCCTCTTGACACCTGTGAGCGCTTGTATCTGCTTTTCCTAGTTCTCCCCTCTCCTCCTCTTCACCCCCAGGGGTGAGGTCGAGGCTCAGCCTGCGGCCACACGGCTCCTTCTCAGCCCGACTGGTCTGCCTGCCGGGAGCTGGAAAGCAGAGACATAATCAAGCTTGTTGGAAGTATTATGGGAAAAAAGAGAAAAGATGGTGATAGGGCCAGGCAGTCTCCTCTGGGGGTTTCAAAATTTTCATGTCCTCTGGCTCCTCAGAAGCCATTTCCGCCTCTTCCTTAAAATTTGGCTTCAAGTTGTGACTTTGTTGAAGAAAGGACTTTGGGACAAGTAGAGGGTCTCATGTCTGAAGTAACCAGAGGGATTCCTTGTACAGAAACACATGAGCTTTCTTTTATTTTTTTTATTTTTTTTTATTTTTGAGATTTTATTTATTTATTTGACAGAGAGAGAGAGAGATCACAGGTAGGCAGAGAGGCAGGCAGAGAGAGAGGGGGAAGCTGACTCCCTTCTGAGCAGAGAGCCCGATGTGGGACTCAGTCCCGGGACCCTGAGATCATGACCTGAACCCAAGGCAGAGAATTAACCCTCTGAGCCACCCAGGCACCGCATCACATGGGCCTTCTTGACTGAGGCCCAGAAAGGAGCAGCTCCCACATGTAACCACTGGGGAGACTCAAGAGGACCACGTAAAGAGGGGCTGGCTTCGTTACAGGCAAAGTGGGAAAGGGACTCCTAAGTTAGGAAGTCACGTGTTGGAGAATCCCTGGAACTGGCTCTCAAAGCACATGGTGTGATGTAAATCCTAGAGCAGACTCCACAAATGTTTAAAAGAAAAGATTTAAATGAGACCTAGGCTCTCAAACTCTTTCTTTACACAGGAATGTTAGCAGAATCATAGGTTTCCATTACTTCCCCTCATCTGAAGAAGAGGGACATGCCAGCAAGACTCCTCTAATGTGTCAAATGAGGCTTCCAAGCATCTTTAGACCATTGAGGGAAACACATACCAGTGATAACCTCATTACCAGGGCAGCAAATGATCAAGTAAGACAAACCTATTACAGGCCTCAATTTAGAGGTGAGAGGCCATGACAGAAATTTCTCTAGTCACAGTATCTCGTAAGACCCCCTTGTTCAAATAACACATCCAAACACAACTTGGTAATAATTATAAACAATCGCTATGTCTATACTGAACAGGAGAACAAGATGGATTTTCGGTAAATGCTGTCAATTGGACAATTTATTGGATAATATACTTGGAATTAGTTTGAAGGTACATAATTGCTCTCTGTGTAGCTACGGAGAACAGGCAAAGTCGTCTCATTCTCTTTCTGAGACTTTTGTTGTTGTCATTGTTTGTTAATTAAGAAGGCTTAAAATTTTAAAGTTTAGACTGCAGAATATCATTAGATTAATTTATAAGGTAGAGTAAATCGAAGGAACTCAAGCTTTGTTAGAAGTAATTAAGAAAGGGGTGCGTGGAGGTCTCAGTCGGTTAAATGTATGCCTTTGGCTCAGGTCATGATCCCAGGGTCCTGGGATCAAGCCCCTTCTAAGAGGGGCCCCTTCACTGAGTGGGGAGTCTGCTTCTCCCTCTGTTCCTCCCATTGTTTATACTCTCTCTCCCTCTCTCTCAAATAAATAAATAAAATCTTTTAAAAAGTGGGGGGGAGGGACACCTGGGGTGGCTCCTTCCGTTAAGCGGCTGCCTTCAGCTCAGGTCATGATCTCACGGTCCTGGGATTGAACCCCGCATTGGGCTCCCTACTCAGCGAGGAGTCTGCTTCTCTCCTACCCTTCCCCGTCAGCTCATGATCTCTCATTCTCTTAAATAAATTAATTAATTAAAATAAAATAAAAGGAAAGAGAAAAGAAAGGGGCACCTGGGTGACTCAGTTGGTTGGGCATCTGCCTTCAGCTCGAGTCATGATCCTGGGGGTCCTGGTATCACGCCCTGTGTTGGGCTCCCTGCTCAGCAGACAGCCTACTTCTCCTTCTCCTGCTCCCCCTGCTTGTGCTCTTTCTCTGTCAGATAGATAGATAAATCTTTTTTTAAAAAGGAAGTAATTAAAAAAAAAAAAAGGAAGTAATTAAGAAAGGACAGAGTTGGGGCATGTGGGTGGCTCAGAGGGTTAAGCCTCTGCCTTTCAGCTCAGGTCATGATCTCAGGGTCCTGGGATCAAGACCCACAACTCTCTGCTCAGCGGGGAGCCTGCTTCCCCCTCTTTCTCTGCCTGCCTCTCTGCTACTTGTGATCTCTCTCTCTGCCAAATAAATAAATAAAATCTTTAAAAAAACAAGAATAGAGTAGGATTTTATTCATAATAATAGAATAAGGGTTGGCCACATTCTAATGCAGATTTGATGTGGTTATTTTGTAAGTCACCAGTCATATTACAGGTTAAGTATTAAAATTGCAGACTGCAGCTTGGGCACTAGCCCAGTGTTACACTGCTCAGAGGACAGAGTAGAGACAGGGCAAGTCACGGGCTGGTGTGCATCTTGGTACCCATGGTCTCCCACATCACAGCTTGCCATCTGGGCAACCTCTTTCAACAAGAAAGATGGTGGGGTGATGAACAAGATCAGTAGTAAGTGGGTGATGTATTAGTTTACTCTCTAGTCAGAATTCTAAAGTGAAACCTAGGAAAAGCACAAAAAGACTATCACACACATTCTGGAATTAGTGGTGATCATTGCACAATGTTCTGAATATATGAAATACGACTGTACTATGTACTTTTAAATGGTGAATTTTATGTTGTGTGAATTGTATCTTTCCCAGAATAAGCTCTCCAAGGGGTCCTAATGCACCACTGTGGTTGAGACCCACTAATCTGGGGGATTACTATGGAGACTGGGGAATCAGTATACTGATTTCTCTTTTTGTCTCGAGTTCTGATGTCATTCCATACAGCACTGTTAACTGAACTTGTCATTATTTAAATGCTGATTTTTTTTGTCCGTTTGTGAATTTTTTCGGATTACTTTTGATTTTTCACAATGTAATATTATTTAGTGTGATTACTGAGTTTTTTTTAGCACTCCCTTACATTTTGCATGCTGATCCCAACGCTGGGGCTGAAGGAAGTAGATTTGGAAGGGAGTCCTCAGCATATGGGTGAGTTGAAACCATGGATGTGAGCAAGATTGCAGGAGGGGGGATATAAAGCAGACAAGAGAGACTGTCAGGGCCAGAATTTGGCGGGGGACATGTGCATTTAAGAGTCAGTAGAGAGACCTATAGTCAGAGGAAGGAGGAAAAGCGGAAGGTAGGGCTGTGATAAAATCAAAGCAGAGAAGTTTCCAAGAGAGGATGCCAGACACTCTAGAGGATTCAGACAGGATACCATCTAGGAAAGTCATTGGTTTTGGGCCAGGGAACTCGGGGCATGCCGTCTGCTAGACCTGTGAGAGAAGCGGCAGCAAGGTAGGAACAGGAGGCCCCGGGAGATGGAAGGTCAGCAGCCTGTGATGACCACTCTCACGGGAAGGAGAGAAGGTGCTGGAAAAGAGACAGAGTTGAATTGAGATTATAATGTATTTTCACATGAAAAAGCTCTGAACAAGTTTGTGAAAAGCAAAAGAACACAGACCTAGGGAAGGAGGAAGCTTTGAAGGAGAAAATCAAGAGGAGGACTGTGGTGTCCACACTGCTCCTGTCCTTAAATGAACCTGCAGCACAAGCCTGAGCCCTGGAAAATGCCATAGACATCCCTACTCTGCCCCACCAACTCTACCTGCTTCTTTTTTTTTTTTTTTTTAAAGATTTTATTTATTTATTTGACAGAGAGAGAGATCGCAGGTAGGCAGAGAGGTAGGCAGAGAGAGAGGGGAAAGTGAGCTCCCTGCCTACCAGAGAGCCCAATGCGGCCTAGATCCCAGGACCCTGAGGTCACACCCTGAGCCGAAAGCAGAGGCTTAACCCTCTGAGCCCCAGGCGCCCTCTGCCTGCTTCTACTACTCCTGCTGCTTCGCTCTCCTGGTGCCATGGGCTCCCCCAGGGCCCCATCTTGGCTCTAGGCCTCAGCTCTCACCACCTGCCCGGCAGCAAGGATTAGTGACCTAGAAGAGTTGTTCTCTGGGCTTTTATTTTTGTTGTTTCTCTTGGGAACTGTACCCCACTACACCTTAAAATCTGCTTGCCAGTTTCCTGTGTGGACAGCACCCCAACATCACAGCCCCAGGCCTTTCCTCAATCAAGCCTGCTAATCATCCCACTCCTGCCTAGTGTGAATGTGTGTGTGCTGGGGGACATCTGCTCAGGGAGACTTCACCCCTGAGGGCCCCACTGTTCACAAAAGCAGAAGGCCCAGTGTTCCTTTTTGTGCTGGGAGGAAAGGCAGCAGGAGAGGGGCTTATGGAGAGCCTCCTGACCAGGGATCCACAGCCTAGCACCCCAAGCATCCCGCCAGACCCAGAAACAGTAATTGTGACTTTTTTCCCATGGCATGAAGAAAAACACTCCAGTGCGGGAATTTCAGGTGGGAAGCACTCATGGGTGGGCATTAGCAAGGCCAGGGCCCTGGGTGGACTGTGTGTGAGGAAATGGAGGGGTGCATGAGGGGGTCGGTGAAATGGTTCCCATGGAGTCTGAACCAGTGAGATAGGAAACAAGCAGGAAGGCTGATAGGCTGGGAAGATGGGCAGGAGACAAGGGACATGTGGTAACTGCAGGGTCAAACAGGGGCTTTGGTGGGAAAGAAGGACGGCGTGAACAACAAAGGCAAAAGGAAGAGTCCCATGTTTCGGAGGTGCAGCTGTTGGGGGCACAACAGGGCAGCACCGTGGACCCAGGAGCTGTGGTTAAAGGCTCGAAGTAAGCTGTGAGGTTGGGTCAGGGGTGTGGGCACAGGGAAGCAGTGTGGTCAGTAGTTCAACGTTCTTCACACCCACAGGGCCCATGCGGTGAGTTTCATCTCCATCGTAACTAGTCCTGAGTGTTCAGGCAAGTCACTGAAGTTCATTGGGCCTTGCCTTCCTCATCTCTAAAATGGGAGTGTAATATGTGCCCTCAGCACATTGTTTTAAGGACTGAAATGAGAAGGTATCTGTAACACACAGCACCTGGTAGAGAGTCAGGTATGAGGTATGACTACTGCTGGTTGTGTGGGCTTTCTTGCTCTGCCCCATTGCTTGAAAAACACCAGATAAAGTGTTCTGAAAGGTTATCTAAGAAAATTCCTATGGGTAGTTTTGGTCACCAGCCCCACATCTATTCTTCTTTCTTTTTCTTCCAAGTAGTTGTCTGAGTCTTACTGAATTTCACGAAGCTCTCCCCATGCCACCCAGCCTGTGTGTTTTAAGGAAGGTTGACTCCAATCCCAGACCCAGAAATGGGCCTGATAAATGTGAAAGTAATCCAGTCCCCTGGACCCAGAACTTATTCAGGGATAGGTGCCCTAACTCAGGCCAATGACACACAAGGGAAGTATCCTAGAAATTTATGGATTTTAAAAGGGGGAGATATTTTCTCTATTTCCAGATGTTGCATTATGTGGATGTAAAGACTGTACTTTTGTAAACTGCTTTCAGTTTCATTTTTTTTTAAGATTTTATTTATTTATTTGACAGAAACACAGCTAGAAGGGGAACACAGCAGGGGGAGCGGCAGCACAGAGAGGGAGAGGCAGGCTTCCCACCTAGCAGGGAGCCTAATGCGGGGCTCAATCCAGGGACCCTGGGACCATGACCTGAGCCGAAGGTAGATGCTTAACCAACTGAGCCCCCATTTTTTTTTTTAAGATTTTATTCATTTGATAGAGCATGAGCAGGGGTAGGGGCAGAGGGAAAGGGAGAAGCAGACTCCTCGCCTCCCCGAGCACAGAGCCCAATGTGGGGCTTCATCCCAGGACCATTTATTTATTTATTTGTTTGTTTGTTTATGATTTTTATTTATTTGACAGAGAGAAACACAGCCAGAGAAGGAACACAAGCAGGGGAGTGAGAGAGGGAGAAGCAGGCTTCCCGCCGAGCAGGGAGCCCGATGTGGGACTCGATCCCAGGTCTCTGGGATCATGACCTGAGCCGAAGGCAGTTGCTTAACCAACTGAGCCACCCAGGCGTCCCTTCCCAGGACCCTTTAAAGACTGAATCCAGGGATGCCTCGGTGGCTCAGTCAATTAAGTGACTGCCTTCAGCTCAGGTCATGATCCCAGGATCCTGGGATCGAGCCCCACATCGGGCTCCCTGCTCAGTGAGGAGTCTGCTTCTGTCCCTCTCCCTCTGCCTCCCCCCACTGCTCATGCTTGCTTTGCTTTTTCTCAAATAAATAAATTAATTAATTTTTTAAAAAAGAATGTGATTTATTTTATCCTCCTTCCTGCTTCTGCTAAGACTTAGTAAAACCATCCGGGAGGAAGCAAGAGAGGGATAGCAACTTTTGTTTGATGAGACTGTGAACTCCTGATATGACCTAGCGTGTAGGTTTAGTTTCACGTAACACTTCCGCACACTCTGCACTTGGTAAACTGTCAAGGAAAACAAAGGACAAAGCATCAAAAGCACCTAAAACCCGATCTACTCTGCGACAACCACAAAGAGCTTCACACCTAGTTGTTGCTCAGCTGCTGTTGAAAGCGATCTCCTGAGTTCTCTGGCCCTCTCCACCTGCTCAGTGGTCAGATAAGGACAGGGTTTCAGGTTGCACATCTGGGGGGCTCAGGCCAAGGTAGGATAGCGCTAACACAGGAAGCTCGGCCAAGATTCATTTTTAAAGCAATGGGTTTCTGTCCCACAAACTGCATGTTATTCAGAAGGTCATCCATTCATGTCCAGAGGCCACTTGGCTTTCTCTAAACCACTGTGCTGATGACCTACTGTAGGAAAGAATCTCAGGCCTGGGGTCAGTTTCTTTCAGGGAACATTTACTTAGCATTTGAATGAGCTGGCTTCCCAGGAGGGCCAGTGGTTTAACCTCGGCCTCTGGTCGGTTGTGGACTGAGTTGTTCAGGGTGTTAGTCTAACCTTGGAGGCCCTCTGTTAGGTTCTTAGGATGGGTGCAGAATCCTGGGGCTCTCTGTCTCCCTGCACACTCTGAGTAGTGCAAACTGCTGGTGTGCAAATACACATCGCACCCCGACCTCCACTACCCTTCGAAATGACAGACAACAAAAGGCTTGACCAAAGAGTCCAGACTGTAGAATTTGCAAGTGTTGGCAACTGGCCAGAACCTGGGTTTGTTCATTGTGTGGGTCTAGGGTGAGGGAAGGATTTATGTTCACTTGCTTGGTTTTCTTTCCTCCTACAGAGTACTTTTCTAGACTTGACCCAGAGGCAGGTGCGGAGGTTGTGCGGAGGGTGATTCTTGCCTGAGGAGACTGCTGTCATGAACACAGCCTTTTAAAATAGCCCCTTGCTCCAGGATTAAGACCTGAGCAGTGTGTAAGATACATCACAAATAACCAAATAGAAGAGTGACTGACTGAGGAAGGACCAGTTTCCCCTCCCACAGAGCAGCACAGAGCTCTCTAAAAGGAGAGAGACACAAATGTCCAGAGGTATTGTAACCCAGGAACCAGCAAAGCACTTTCAGTTTTTCAGTCTTCTGATCCAAGATGGAGCCCAGCAGGGTGTAGTGAAGCTGATATCCATGGTCCTTCCTTAACCAGCATCTGACAGGGCTTGTACCTGTCCCCGGATAAAGGCAATTCAAAGACTACCTCCACCACGCAGCCCAATTTTTCTTTCCTTTCTAGGCAATGCAATGTCCACATTCCTAGAAAAGGGGCATGCATTACTACCCACTCATACCCTCTATAGGTGTCAATCCCAATTCATTTATGGATGAGACAGCTAAGTGAGAAGGATCTGGCTAAAAGAATTACAGAGTACTGGCTCAAGTACTTCACATCACATGACTTCATTCAACCCACCACAGCCCAGAGGTTAAGTGCCGTTATTATTCCCATAGCGCTGAGAAGAACAGTGGGCCCCAAGAAGTTAATACACTTACTAAGGAGGCAGGTCTCAAGGGGGCAGGGGACCAGCTTTGACACCAGGAAGCCTAACCCAGGGCTTCTCTTCTGGACAAACTATAGTGTTCTGGTCACTGATGGCCATTGGGCAGGCTCTTGTTTGAGTTCAGCACATCCGTCCCACCACAGGCCTTGTAACAGCTATGCTCTCTTAGGGTTTCTCTCCTGGAATCATGGCCAAGCTGGCAATCATGCAGCTTGCCCTGACTCGTATGGCAGAATCCCATCATTTACCTGTCAGCTCCCCCTGGCTTCTCTCTAATTCACTCCAAGCACAGTTTGGAGCCCACAGAATCAAAAACAGAGGGAAAGGTGGGCCCAGGAGCCTCTGAGTAGTACTCAATTAAAATGTGGTCATTCCATCAATTTACAATAGGTGTACATTATTTTAGGAAGAGTATTATCAACATAAAAACATATTCAGGGGTGCCTGGGTGGCTCGGTTGGTTAGGCATCTGCCTTTGGCTCAGGTCATGATCTCCCGGTCCTGGGGTGTAGCCCCAAGTGGGTTCCTGCTCTGCAGGGAGCCTGCTTCTCCCTCTCCCTCTGCTGCTCCCCCTGCTTATGCTCTCTCTTTCTCTCTCTGTCAAATAAGTAAATAAAATATTTTTTTTAAGGTTTGTGTGTGTGTGTGTGTGTGTGTGTGTGTGTGTGTGTGTGACAGAGATAGAGAGTACAAGTAGGCAGGGCAACCAGCAGAGGGAGAGGAAGAAGCAGGCTCTCCTCAGAGCAGGGCCCCCAACATGGGGCTCAATCATGACCTGAGCCAAAGGCAGATACTTAACCAAATGAGCCACCCAGGTGCCCCAAATAAATAAAATCTTAGGGGCACCTGGGTGGCTCAGTTGGTTAAGCGACTGCCTTTGACTCAGGTCATGATCCTGGAGACCCGGGATCAAGTCCTACATCGGGCTTCCTGCCTGCTTCTCCCTCTCTCACTCCCCCTGCTGTGTTCCCTCTCTAGCTGTGTTTCTCTCTGTCAAATAAATAAATAAAATCTTTTAAATAAATCAATAAATAAAATCTTAAAAAAGGCAAACCAAACATGATATTCAGATATTCTTAGAGAAAACTAACAAAGCTCTACTAATTTATCTGTAGAGCATTGGTGTAATAAAGAGATCAAGTATTCCTTACATTTGTTGTTCGTATTATTTGTAGATTTTATAAGAAGGCTAATTATAATTGATCTCAAATAAGATTCCTTACCTAAATATGAAAATTCTCACTGATCTTCAGTCCTTCCAAGGATGGTTAGAGCCATAAAATTTATACGTACTTTGCAGGAGACAAAACATTGCCATTTTTCTATAGCCATGATTACCTTGCTAAGACAGACTTTTGTTCAAAGAGATGAATTACTAGAATTGACAATGAAAGGGTCCTCTAAATCCTAATGACCTTGCTAACTGGTATTATTTCTTCCTCAGTGGCCTTGCTCTTTTGCTAGGGGTATAAGCACAAGTATCTATTCTCCTCTTGTAAATTACAAACTTAAAAGGAATGGGAGCAAAGATTTTTCTATATAGAGTACACTTTCTGGAAGCTTGTGGATTCCTAATGCCTTGTTCTGAGAAATAATCAGTTGTATCTTCTAACTTGTAGGAGTCATACATTGCTTGTGTATTTCTTTTTTAACCTTAACCATCAGTTAATAAATCAGTAATTCTAAATATCCAAGGGATCTAGTGAAGTTTACAAAAATTTTATACAAACCTGTGGTAAGAGTTTCCGGGATTTTATTTTGTTTTGTTTTGTTTTAGCAAAAATAGACTTAAACGCAGCTCTGGTCTTTATAAAAACAAAAAGACAAGGGAAAATAAATGTATATGGAACAGGTTCTGATTCAAGAAGTGACCTGAACATTTAGCTGTGTCATCCTTCTTTCCCAAGATCCTACTGAAGTGATAAAAAACGTAAACAAATCTAAGTCCATAATCACAAAGACAGTGAGAGACAGGTTGGGCATGAGCGGTTAAGAGATTGCAGCTGAAAAAAAAAAAAAAAAAAAAAAAAAAAGGGGGCACCTGGGTGGCTCAGTTGGTTGAGCGACTGCCTTCGGCTCAGGTCATGATCCCAGAGACCCGGAATCGAGCCCCACATCGGGCTCCCTGCTCAGCGGGAAGCCTGCTTCTCCCTCTCTCACTCCCCCTGCTTGTGTTCCCTCTCTGGCTGTGTTTCTCTCTGTCAAATAAATAAAATCTAAAAAAAAAAAAAAAAAAGAGATTGCAGCTGATTTCTGGGAGATGGAAAGAGGACATGAGTGTGTAGACAGAGGGAGCAAAGTACAGGGTCTGTTCAGAGGAGTCCCCAGGGCTGTGGGTCTTCTCTGCCTGATAGATCCCCAGAGTGGGTTTGGACTGAAGTCTGTATGGAAGAAGGGGAAAACCAAGAAAGAGGCTGAAGACAAAATGCTGAAAAGTAAGATTTGCAGGGTGTCTGGCTGGCTCAGTCAGTGGACCATGAGACTCTCAATCTCAGATTGGGAGCTCAAGCCCCATGTTGGGTATAGAGATTACTTAAAAAAAATAAAATCTTTCAAAAAAAATTAAGGCAGGGGCGCCTGGGTGGCTCAGTTGGTTAAGCGACTGCTTTCTGCTCAGGTCATGATCCCGGGGACCCGGAATCGAGTCCCACATCGGGCTCCCTGCTCGGCGGGAAGCCTGCTTCTCCCTCTCTCACTCCCCCTGCTTGTGTTCCCTCTCTGGCTGTGTTTCTGTCTGTCAAATAAATAAAATCTTTAAAAAAAATTAAGGCAGATTAAGTTCACTTGCTACATACCGTTTCGAATGAGTTTGCTTGAGGATGTGCTTCAGTAAAAAAGGGAGAGAACCAAGGAAGAGAAAAAAATATATGAAATACAAGCAACGGAGGGACC
Organism: Spilogale gracilis; assembly: GCA_004023965.1. NCBI lineage: Eukaryota > Metazoa > Chordata > Mammalia > Carnivora > Mephitidae > Spilogale > Spilogale gracilis. The sequence continues at coordinate 23,375 of PITA01013266.1, forward strand.
AAGCCAGGTGGAAAAGATTAGTGTTTGGGGGCACCTGGGTGGCTCAGTTGGTTAAGCGACTGCCTTCGGCTCAGGTCATGATCCCGGAGACCCAGGATGGAGCCCCACATCGGGCTCCCTGCTCAGCGGGAAGCCTGCTTCTCCCTCTCTCACTCCCCCTGCTTGTGTTCCCTCTCTGGCTGTGTTTCTCTCTGTCAAATAAATAAAATCTTAAAAAAAAAAGATTAGTGTCTGGACCTCAGGAAGAACCCACTGAGAACAACAGGCTTGGGGGTGCCAAGGTAGCACAGTGGGTTCAGGGGCCAGCTCTTGGTTTCAGCTCTGGTAGGGATCTTGGGGTCGTGGGATCAAGCCCTACACTGGACTCCAAGCTAGGCAGAGAGATAATCTGCTTGAGATTCTCTCGCCCTCTTCCTCTGCCCCTCTGCTTGCTCTCTCTCACTCTATCTCTCAAATAAATCAATCTTAAAAAAAAAAAAAGTACAGCCTGGATTCCAGACAATATATAAACTAAGTAAGAAACTGGAGGGAGAGGGTGAAGAGAGAAAATTGGTTGCATAGGCATTTTTTGGGCTCCTGGGTGGCTCAATGGGTTAATGCCTCTGCCTTCGGCTCAGGTCATGATCTCAGGGTCCTGGGATGGAGGCCCGCATCGGGCTCTCTGCTCAGAAGGGAGCCTGCTTCCTCCTCTCTCTCTGCCTGCCTCTCTGCCTACTTGTGATTGCTCTTTCTGTCAAATGGATAAATAAAATCTTTAAAAAAAAAGGCCTTTTTCTTCTTCATTAAGAAAGGAAGTTAGAAGTCCAAGGGAAAAAATCTATGCAAGAAATTGATAATCCTAATATGAAGCCAACTGAATTATAGCATAATCTTGAACAATTGATAGAATATGAGACAGAAGAATCTTGATACCCTAATGCTCGACATACTCATTCATAGCGGCATAAGGGAATATGACATCGCATCTACGAAGAGGGAGATATAATCATTGCTCAAAGCAAAGGAACTTGGCTTTTGCGTGAATGATATTTACATAGATGTAATAATATAATCACAGTGTGCTGATTCTCGACTTTTAGACCCTACCCAACAAGGGCAGCTTGATGATTATAGAACAGAATGAAAGTGTTGTCACCTTTAATCATGTGAAAGTGAAGGCACACGTGGCAGAGACTGGAAGGTAGAAGGAAGGAGAGGAGCTGGGGCGAGTGGGGATGTTAATATTCTCATTTTATTTGTGAGGTGTCAGGTGTTTGTAAAATGGATAGAATAAGAAATAGGAGTTAAAGTGTATCATTTAGGGGCACATGGGTGACTCAGTTAAGTGCCTGCCTTTGACTCAGGTCATGATCTCAGGGTCCTAGGATTAAGCCCCACAACAGGTTTTCTGCTCAGCAGGGAGTCTGCTTCTGCCTCTCCCCACCACTCTCTTTCTCTCTCCCTCTCTGTCTCAAATAAATAAATAAAAGCTTTTTTTAAAAAAAAAAACGTATTATTTAGAGTTATGAATATAACCAATTAAAATAATCTGAAGCAGTAATTTGGCCGTGGACAAAATTGGGAGCAGAGGGAAAGGAAAGGCAAGATTTAGTGAAAGTGAACAAAATTCTAATCACCCACTGTTAGAAGTTAATAGATACTTTTTGAAGTTATGAATAAAAAAATTAGAGATGGGGCACCTGGATTGTTCAGTTGCTTAACCGTCTGACTTTTTATCTCAGTTCTGGTCTCAATCTCAGGGTTTTGAGTTCGATTCACATGTTGGGCTCTGTGCTGAGCATGGAGCCTGCTTTTAAAAAAAAAAAAAAAAAAAAAAGCAGCCCATGATGATAACATCCAGAAAAGTTAAAACCAGATATTGTTAAAAATGATTGTTTCTGAGGGCACCTGGTTGGCTCAGTCCATTAAGAATCTGCCTTCGAGGGGTGCCTGGGTGGCTCAGTTGGTTAAGTGACTACCTTCAGCTCAGGTCATGATCCTGGAGACCCGGGATCGAGTCCCACATGGGGTTCCCTGCTAGGCAGGAGGCATGCTTCTCCCTCTCTCACTCCCACTGCTTGTGTTCCCTCTCCAGCTGTGTTTCTCTCTGTCAAATAAATAAAATCTTTAAAAAAAAAAAAAAAATCTGTCTTCGAGAGGCACCTGGGTGGCTCAGATGGTTAAGCATTTGCCTTCAGCTCAGGTCATGATCTGGGATCCTGTGATTGAGTCCCACTTCAGCTTCTGGCTTAGCAAGGAGTCTGTTACTCCCTCTCCTCTCCCTCTGCCTCTTTCCCCTGCTCAGGCATCTCTCTCTCTCTCTCTCTCTCTCTCTCTCTCTGTCTGTGTGTGTATCTCTGTATCTCAATTAAAGAAAAAAAATCTTAAAAAAGAAAAAAAGAATCTGCCTTCGCTCAGGTCATGATCTCAGGGTTCTGGGAGTGAGCTCCACATGGGACTCTCTGCTCAGCGGGGCGCCTGCTTCTCCTTGCTGCTCTGCTTACTTGTCCTCTCTCTATCTGTCAAATAAATAAATAAAATTGTTTAAGGGACACCTGGGTAGCTCAATTGGTTGGGCATCTGCCTTCAGCTCAGGTCCTGGTCCCAGGGTCCTGGGATTGAGTCTGCATAGGGCTCCTTGCTCAGTGGAGAACCTGCTTCTCCCTCTGCCTGTCCCTCCCCTTGATGTGTTCCCTCTTTCTCTCTCTTTCTGACAAATAAATAAATAAATAAAATATTTTAAAAAAATAAATAAAAAATTTTTAAAGAATATATTTTTTAAGTGTTTCTGGACGCCTGGGTGGCTCAGAGGGTTAAGCCTCTGCCTTTCAGCTCAGGTCATGATCTCAGGGTCCTGGGATCAAGTCCCGCATTGGGTTCTCTGCTCAGTGGGGAGCCCGCTTCCCCATCTTTGTCTGCCTGCCTCTCTGCCTATTTGTGATATCTCTCTGTCAAATAAATAAATAAAATCTTTTTTAAAAAAAAGTGTTTCTCAAAAGTAGAAGGAAAAAAGCAGAAGAGGGAAAACAATTGTTTTTTTTTTTTTAAGACCCTTTTAACTATTTGGATTTTTTTTTCCTTTTAACCATGTCCATGTATACTTTGGTATAATGATATATAATGGTTGAATTATGGAAACTACTGGAAATCTGACTTGCATATCTACCTTTGAAATTACTATCATCATTGCCTTTAAGTAGTTAGCTCAATGAATTATAGTTTTTGCTTATTTGACTTCACAGCAAAATTTTGAAAATCACCAGAAAAAATGATGTGTGGCTCAAGTTAACTTTTTAATGGGTTAAAATTAAAATTTGCTTTGAAGTCCTTATAACTTCCCATAAGGAAACTGGTGACATGGTTTCCTGAGTGTACCCTGAAATCACAGGTGCACATTGTGACACTGGGAATTACCGACACCTGGGCACCTGCTTTGGGCTAGGAAAACTCATCAGAGCTGGCAAGAGCAGAATGGGCTTGTGGTGCCCCCTACTGTCATGCTGGCAAACTGCATCTTCCCGAGCAGTACTCCAGGGTGAATTTCATTTTGGTGTTTTGGGTTTTTTGTTTTTGTTTTTTTTTTAAGATTTTATTTTTTTGACAGAAACACAGCCAGAGAGGGAACACAAGCAGGGGGAGTGAGAGAGGGAGAAGCAGGCTTCCCGCCGAGCAGGGAGCCCGATGTGGGGCTCAATTCCGGGTCTCCAGGATCATGACCTGAGCTGAAGGCAGTCACTTAACCAACTGAGCCACCCAGGTGCCCCGGTGTTTTGTTTTTTTTTAAAGAGCAATAAATAATAGGGGTGTCTGGGTGGCTCAGCCAGTTAGGCATCTGTATTTAGCTCAGATCATGATCCCAGGGTCCTGGGACTGTGCCCCATGTTAGGCTGTCTGCATAGCAGAGGCCTGCTTCTCCCTCTCCTCCCTACTCTTGCTCTCTCTCCTGATCTCTTTCTCTCTCTCTCAAATAAATAAATAAAATCTTTAAAATATATATATAATTTAAATAAAATAGCAATTATATGGGGCACCTGGGTGGCTCAGTTGGTTAGGCAGCCGGGTCTTGGTCTGGCGGTCAGGGTTGGGCTGGCATTGGGCTCCACACTAGTTATGGAGCCTACTTAAAAATAAATAAATAAGGAGCATCTGTGGCTCAGTTGGTTGACCAACCAGCTCTTGCTTGTGGCTCAGGTCACCATCTCCTGCTGGTAGACTCAAACTCTGAGTTGGGCTCTGCAACTCAGCGTGGAGTCCGCTTCAGATTCTCTCCCCTGTCCCTAGCATGTGCATGCTCTCTGCTCTCTCTCTCTCTGAAATAAAAAAAATCTTTAAGTAAAAAAACAGTAATAGTACTCCTCTGAGCCTAAGAGGAAACAATATGAAGGTAGTGGTGGGAGAACTGGGACTCCAGGTACATTTACTTATGTGTTTTAATATTCCCAAAATTGGGCGCCTGGGTGACTCAGTGGGTTAAAACCTCTGCCTTTGGCTCAGGTCTTGATCTCAGGGTCCTGGGATCGAGGCCCACATCGGGCTCTCTGCTCAGCAGGGAGCCTGCTTCCTCCTCTCTCTCTGCCTGCCTCTCTGCCTACTTGTGATCTCTCTCTGTCAAACAAACAAATATTATTCCCAAAATTATTTATATAACAATTTGAAATTTGAACGTGGACTGCATATTGAATGATACTAGAGTATCATTGTTAATGTTCTAATAATGATACTGTAGTTGTGTAGAGTGTTCTTATTTTAGGAGATTCATGCTGAAGTATTTAGGGGTGGATTATAACACCTGCAGCTGACTCTCAGAGGGTTTCCTTTCTCACTCAAAGTTGAAGCCAAAGCTGTATGAGGTCCTTTTCCCAGGGAGTCCGTTCTCATCTTGCACAACTAACTTGTCATTGGGAAACAGCTGCCAAAAACCAGGACCACATTTCCTGTGACTTCTTCTTGCCAATGAACTCTATGTGCCCGTCCATGACAAAGCCTTTAAGCAGCTGGTGTACCCTCGGGGCATCTGGCTGGCCCGGTCTGTAGAGCGTGTGACTTTTGATTTTTGCTTTCCGTCCATCAGGTTGTCAGTTCAAGACCCATGTTGGGTGTAGAGTTTACTTTAAAAAAAAAAAAGAAAAATGCAAGCTGAGTCAGGAGGAGGGATAGGGTGGCTGGGTTATGGAAAAAATAAAAATTAATTAAAATTAAAAACAAAAACAACAAAACAAAAACAGAGGTGCCTGGGTGGCTCAGTCAATTAAGCATCTGCCTTCAGCTCAGGTAATGATCTTGGGGTCCTGGGATCGAGGCAACTTTGGGCTCCCTGCTTAATGGGAAACCTGCTTCTCCCAGTCCCTTGGCCCCCTGCTCCTGCTCTCTTTCTCTCTCTCTCTCAAACAAATAAAATATTTTTTAAAATAATAAAAAATACAAGAACCAGAAAAGATGGTGTACCCTCAACACACTCTTTCCCCCTCTACAGACTGGATCCCCTATACTGGAGTATGAAGCAGCATGGGTACTTACTACAAGTAGGTATATGTGTGCCCCATGACCCAGAGACCCACTTCCGAGTATATATCCTGGATAACTGATCTTACAGAACCTAGGGACACAGGAAGAGTTTAGGCATCATGACTGGTGGTGGTGAGTGACCGAAGTAACCAAGGTGACCATCCCTATGGAGACAGTAAGATGTGGGGCACGCACTGTGAAATACTACACAGGTTTGACAAGCCCCAAACTATTTGTACCTAGAAAATATGGAGAAGGCTTAAGCACTTGGTGATAAGTGGGTGCCTGTAAGAGGGAGAACACAGGAGTGGAGAGTGGGGCCTGGCACAAACAGAAGGGAACGCCTGCCCTGCCCTCACGAGGTGTTAACTACTTGGTTTCCTTCAACTACAGCCCACAGATCAGGCGCCACCCTAGGGAATCTCCCCAGACTCTCCCACGAGTCTGGCTTGGTTGGGTCCTCCCATCCTTGGGGTTTCCCACAACATCCTTTACACAGATCCAGCCCAGCACAGGATTCTATAGTCTTTACTTGCCGGTGTCCCCCTCTCTCTTAGGACAGCGAATTCCATGAATGTGTTTCATCTCAAGAACCTTAATATTATACCTTTATATACCTTATATGCCTTTGTATTTGTCCTAGTGTTTGGAAAATAGTAAGTTTTTTTTTTTCCTCTCTCTAATGCAAAACTTTAGAGAGGGGAAAAAAAGACGTGAAAATAGTTTCTGCAATTGTAGACTTTTTTTAAAAAATTCACATATTATTAGTGTATGGTGTTATATTCGTTTTGTATGTAAAATATAATGATTCAACAACTCTATACCCAGTGCTCATCTCAAGGGCACTCTTAATCTTCTTCACCTCTCTCCTGTCCCCCCACCAACCTCTCCACTGGCAACTACCACTTCTTTTTTTTTTTTTTTTAAGATTTTATTTATTTGACAGAGAGAAACACAGCTAGAGAGGGGACACAAGCAGAGGGAGTGAGAGAGGGAGAAGCAGGCTTCCTGCCGAGCAGGGAGCCCGATGTGGGGCTCGATCCCCTGTCTCCGGGATCATGACCTGAGCCTAAGGCAGTCGCTTAACCAACTGAGCCACCCAGGCGCCCCAATTACCACTTCTCTAGTTAAGAGTCCTTTAGGGGCACCCAGTTGGCTCAGTGAGTGGAACATGTGACTCTTGATCTCAAGATCTTACATTCAAGCCATGTTGGGGGTAGAGATTGCTTAAATAAATAGACTTAAAATATATTAAATAATAATATGAAGAAAATCGGGTTTTTAAAAAAAGATTTTATTTATTTATTTGACAGAGAGAGAGACAGCAAGAGAAGTAACAGAAGCAAGGGGAGTGAGAGGGAGAAGCAGGCTTCTCACTGACCAAGGAGCCTGATGCGGGGCTTGATCCCTGGACCCTGGGATCATGACCTGAGCCAAAGGCAGATGCTTAACAACTGAGCCACCCAGGTGTCCCAAGAAAATCATTTTTAAGTGTCTAGTTTTTGTTTCTTTTTTTTCTTTCTTCATTTTGAGCATATAATGCAGTTCTCTAATTTGCATTTATTGCATTCTACACACATACACATATTCGTAACTACACATCTTTTAAAAGTATTAATTCTTGGGGCACCTCGGTGGCTCAGTCGTTAAGCGTCTGCCTTTGGCTCAGGTCATGATCCAGGAGTCCCAGGATCGATCCCCACATCGGGCTCCCTGCTTGGCAGGAAGCCTACTTCTCCCTCTCTCACTCCCCCTGCTTGTGTTCCCTCTCTGGCTGTGTTTCTCTCTGTCAAATAAATAAATAAAATTTATTTTTTAAAAAAAGTATTAATTATTGGGGTGCCTGGGTGGCTTAGTCAGTTAAACATCTGCCTTCGGCTCAGGTCATGATCCCAGGGTCCTGGGATGGAGTCCTGCATCAGGCTCCCTGCCCAGTGGGGAGTCTGCTTCTCCCTCTGCCCTACCTCCTCACACTCATTCTCTCTCTCTCTCTCTCTCTCTCTCTCTCTCTCTCTCTCAAATAAATAAAATATTTTTTAAAAAGTATTAATTCTCTAATTGTTTGTCAGTTGAAAACTCCTAGTTCCCAAGGGACAGCAGCGCATGTATTCCCGCCACACTGTCCAAGCCTTATAGTATCATTGATTGTATATCAGTGAGTAAAACAGGAAACAAAACCAAAATGACAAAGGTACATGGGGAGCCTGGGTGGCTCAGTCGTTAAGTGTCTGCCTTCAGCTCACGTCATGATCCCAGGGTCCTGGGATCTACCCCTTCATTAGGCTCCCTGCTGAGTGGGGAAGCCTGCTTCTCCTTCTATCATTATCACTTCCCCTGCTTGTGCTCTCTCTCTAGTTCGCAAGCACGCGCTCTCTCTCTCTCTTTCTCTGTCAAATAAATAAATAAATAAATAAATAAATAAATAAATAAATATCTTTGGGAAAAAAAGGAGAAGAAGAGAATAGTAACATTTTAGCCAGACAGAAACTAACCCAAATGCAAGAAGTCAAAAAAGTAAAGCAGCAAGCATCATAGAGCAAAACACTATGGAAAAGTGAAGTCCTACGACCATGTGGCCCCTAGTAAAACAAAGCCAGAATCAAACAAAAACGCTGAAAAAGCAGAAGATGTGGTGCTAAATCATCCCCCTGACTCTGGGTGTGATCTCAAGCACTTCAGCCGTCTGGGACTCAGTTTGCTAGCCTGTCAGTTGAGGCGTTGAACTAGATGCACCCTTGGGTTCTTTCTGCTTAATCCTTCCCCCCTTATGGAGAGGATCTTCGTGAGCCCTGAAGGAAAGGCGAGAACACCCAAGAGCGCTTAGTAAGACTCCTAACTGGACTGGCTAACAAGCCTCTCTCTCGGTCCCTTGGCCAAGTAACAGGGAATCCATCATAGAGTCCCTAAATGGGCCAATTTGGATGCACAGCGGGCGCTTTGAAAAGCTACTGATTTAGGCCAAACTGGCAAGACAGGCTCGGAGTTGCCTTGGAGATGCAAATAGGGATGGCAGGCGCAGGAACTCTAAAGCATTCTCCGCTGGGACTCTCCTTCTTTGTCCCTCCCTCCCATCAAGCTTTCCAGCCCTGGGAGCCATTTTCAGGGTGAGCACAGGAATCTGTGGAATGCTCATTGGTTTCTGTTATTCACCACAAGCAGTCTTTGTTTTTTTTAACTTGAGTATCTAACATCCCCTCTTAAAACCAGGACACAGTAATAAAAACTACGCTTCACACTATTTGCAAGAGCCAAAAACTGAAATCTCAGCTGCCCGTTACAAACATAACGAAGCAGTACAGGGCAATGACGGGGAGGAAAGGAGAACCGCCAGCAGCCACTGGGTGAAGTCTCCCTGCCCAAAGGAGCGGAAGAAGCCTGATAACATGATTTCACTTACATCAAATTCAAAGTAAAAAAAGGGACAAAAGGAATCTATCCTTCTAGAAGTTAGAACAGCTGTTACCCTGATGGGGACTGACAACTGGAAGGAAGCAGAGGGCCTTCCAGTGTCCTAGTAACCTTCTGCTTCCTGATCTGGGCTCTGGTTACACGGCTATATTCACTTCGCAACACTTCACCAAGTTGCATGCTTATGTCCACTTTTTCTAAGTATGTAACACTTCAACAATTTTATATATGTTCCAAAAATTAAATAAATATGCATATATATATTTTAAAGCTGGGACTCTCGGTGGGAGGAAAAAAAAGATCATTATATCACATAGAACATAAAAGCTTTCCAAAGTTCAGAAACACACACACACACACAGACACACACACGGTGGTGGCAGGGAAAGGGAAAGATCTTGGTCTATATAGAAAAAAAAGGCTCTCATTTGTGGAGTATGAGTATGATGTGGGGGACAAACCAGCCCCTCAACCTTCAGGAGGTGGGAAGGAAGCAGGCTTGAAGAGGAAAAGGAATTAGCAATAATGTATGACTCACTCAAGAATAAGAACAATCCCGCACTGTCTTTGTCAGTTGGACTTTGAACAGAAGTTGGTGAAATTATTCTGAGGTGCAGGCGAAGGAGGGGGTGTATCCTGGGCACTGTGTACACAGAGTGGTTTCTGCCCTGTGGTAAATCAACTCTTCTATCCCACATCAACTTCCCGCTTTCCATTTGAAAAGACTTCATACCATCAGGTACATGATGTGATTGGATGTGGGGTCTGGGAGCGAACAGTCAAGAAAGAAATCTTGAGACATTTTGGGTGCAACAAAGGTGGCTTCAGGAAAGCACGGGGACAGGACCCGTGGGCAGAAAGCTACAATGGGATGACGAGGAACGATTGATTCATACTTCTCAGTTGGGAGGGGTAGAGAGAAAGGAAGTGTCCAAAAGGATTTTCTCTTTTCTTTTTAAGATTTTATTTATCTGACAGAGAAAGATACAGTGAGAGAGGGAATATAAGCAGAGGGAGTGGGAAATGGAGAAGCAGTTTTCCCCACTGAGCAGGGAGCCCAATGCTCGATCCCAGGACCCTGGGATCATGACATAAGCCCAAGGCAGACACTCAACCGACTGAGCCATCTAGGTGCCCCATTATTATCCTCATTTCACAGACAAGGAAAGGAAAGCTCAGAGAATGTTAAGGTGTAGCATAGGAATTTAAATCCAATGCCAGTCGCCAAAGCTTTTAGATTTTGGTGAGCAGAGAAGTGCTCTACTTAGCTTTGTTTCAATTAATGTCTGTTGAATAGACTAAAGAGGAAGGACCTCCAGGTAGCTAGCTGGACGATTGCCACAGGGCGAATGAATTAGGATCAGAGAGCCCTGGGTGATGGTGGGACCACCTGTTGGACTTCACCGGCAAGCTCTACAGGGAAGGACTTCCACCCAGGAATATGGTAACAGTAACACAAAGGACACCGTGAAGCTATAAATCAGGAAGTGCCTCGGCCTCGGGATAGTGTACCTGGCAGGTGACCTTGCTCCAGATCAAGCAGCCACTAATTGCCAACCTCCTGCCAATGACCTTGGCAGAAAGCAAGGCATCTTCCTCCCTGCACTGGCGAGTCTACCTTAGGGAACCAGCTCAAGCTTTCTGCTCCTCACTTCTCATCCGCCGATTTCCCACACAGCTTGGGGTGCACGGTGCCACTCTGATCACTTTCTTTCCTTCTTTTTGCATTTTTTGTTACAGAAGGATTAACACGTTAATTTCATTCATGGCACAAAGGATATAGCAAGCAAACAAAGTGTGAAAGCCCCTCTTTCTTCGTCACCACTCCACCATTCCTTCCTTCCTCGGCAGTAACTCCAGCAAGCACCTTATCCTGCTGGCTACCCTTCCGGTGTAGAGACGCACGGACACAAGCACCTGTGTCTTCGGCTTCTCAGAAGGCACTTGATCATACTCTCTGGCTGGTTCCGGGATCTGCCTGTTTCATTCCGTGGAGCATAGTTCTTACTTGTGTGTATCTGCGGGGTTATAAATGTGTGGGGTCCTCTCTAACGTAGTCCTCTGTATCCGAATATATGTCAAAGCATCTATTTTTATTTAAAATTATTTTCTTTAGATGTACCTGGGTGGCTCAGTTGGTTAAGCGTCTGCCTTTGGCTCAGGGCGTGATCCTAGGATCCTGGGATCAAACCCCACATAGAGCTCCCTGCTGAGCAGGGAAGTCTCCTTCTCCCTCTCCCTCTGCCTGCTTGTGCTCTGTCTCTCTCTCTCTCTCTCTCTCTCTCTCTCTCAAATAAATAAATAAAATCTTTGAAAAATAAATAAAATGATTTTATTTTCTTTAATAATTTGTATTCTTTTTAGACATAATTATTTATAGACAAATGTTTTCCATTATATTTGATGGACATCTTACGATTATATAAATAAGTAAGTTATATTATTATGAAATTAATTTCAGCGTAGTGAGGAGAACATTAAATATATTTCTTAAAGGGTATATAATCTGGGCTGAGAACCATATCATTTTCCTTCATTTCAGATTCTGTGCAGATTCCTGACATGAAACCACTTTTTTTTTTTAATCACACAGCTATTTGGGTGTCTCCCGACAGTCCCCCGTGGCCATCACAGACCCTCTCCTGCGCGCCCAGAGCCCTGAAGTACGGCCCCTGCCTGCAGTCATCGCTGCTGCCAGGCTGTGCAACAGAAAGCTTGGGAGCCAGTTCTCAGTCAGGGAGGACCGTGGGCTACAAGCAGCAGAGACCTGCTTGAGCTGACTTCGGCAGAGAAGGAAGGTACTGGCGTGTTATTCAGTAGCTCACAGAACAAATGGGAATGTTGGAGAAGAGAGCAGGAACCCGGGGAGGGGACAAAGTGGAGGGAGAACTCCGTCAGATGCTGCCACAGTGCCCAGCCAGGCGGGGGGCTGACTGCTGCTCCCGCCCTTGACACCGCTGTCCGGGAGGTAAGCTTCGATTCTCCAGGCCTCTGGATCACACTCTCAAAGTCAAAACTATTGGCTGAGAACATCTTATTGGACGAGCCTGTGTCATACACCGGTGCACTGGCTGCCAAGGGCGAGGGGAGAGGACTGTCTCTGCCAGCTTTGGCCTGGAGGGTGGAGTGTGTCCCCCCTCCCACGTTTCCTCAGGAAGCAGAAACTGGGGGACGCCTGGGGGGCTCAGTCAGTTAAGCGTCTGCCTTCGGCTCAGGTCATGATCTCAGGGTGCTGGGATCGAATCCTGGGTCAGGCTCCCTGCTTCTCCCTCTCCCTCTGCTGCTTCCCCTGCTTGTGCTCTCTCACGCTCTCTGTCAAATAAAATAAATAAAATCTTGAAAGAAAGAAAGAAAGAAAGAAAGAAAGAAAGAAAGAAAGAAAGAAAGAAAGAAAGAAAGAAGGAAGGAAGGAAGGAGAGAGAGAGAAAGAAAGAAAGAAAGAAAGAAAGAAAGAAAGAAAGAAAGAAAGAAAGAAAAGGAAGAAAGAAAGAAGGAACTGGTGCCAAGAGGGCCATCATACGAAAGGGAGGAATTAACACGCAAGGAAGGACTTCTTAACCATCTTCTGCTTCCTTTAGATTTGCTTTTTCTTCCCTTATCTTCTTCCACCAACCTTTTCATGTAGATATAAAGCAGTCTGTGTATTGACATTCTCTGCATTGTGGGGAGGGAGGAATTGAAAATGCAGTTGGCTGAATAATAACCCCTGAAAGATATCAGACCCTAATCCCTGAAACCTGTAAATGTGACCTTTTAAGGAAAAGGAGTCTTTGCAGAAAGGAGTAAATGAGGGATCTTGCCATGAAGAAATTTTCCTGGATTATCCAGGTGAGCCCTGAATGCCTGAATGTCCTTATACAAGAGAGGTGAAGGGCGAGTAGGTTCCCACAGAAGAGGAGATAATGTGACCGCAGGGACAGAGATTGAGGGGAGGAGGGCACACGTCAAGGTTTGCCAGCTGCCATGAGCTATAAGAGGCGAGGAGCAGACCTCCCGCAGAGACTCCTAAGGGAGCACAGCCCTGCCGACACCCTGATTTCCAGCAGAAGGTACTGATTTCAGAATTCTGCCCTCCAGAGCTGTGAGAGATTATATTTCTGTTGTTTTAAGTTCGTGGTGATTTGTTACAGGAAACTCATACAGAATATCAAGATAATATGGAAGTATTCATATCTTTATTTTTTAAAGATTTATTTATTTTAGATTGAGAGTGTGTGTGTGTATGCATGTGGGGGGCAAGGAGGGGCTGAGGAAGAGGGAGAGAAAATCTCAAGTAGGCTCCACACTAGATGCGGAGCCCCACGTGGGGCTCGTACCCATGACCCTGAGATCATGTCCAGAGCCAAAATCAAGAGTTGAATGTTTAACCAACTGAGCCACCTGGGTTCCCCAAAAGTATTCATATCTTTAAAACAAGTATTTATATGTTTAAAACAAAATGGAAGGAGTGCCTAGCTGGCCCAGTCGGGAGGGCATGCAACTCTTGATCTTGAGTTTGAGCCCCATGGTGGGTGTAGAGATTACTTAAAAAAATTTTTTTTAATGAAAAACAGTTTTAAATTAAAAAAATGATAAAACAAAATGGGGGAGAAAAGAGAGAGGGAGAAACAGAGAGAAAAGAAATAAAAAGAAACCAAACCATCATTGAGCTGATGAATGCATTATTAGTCATCTATCACACAATGGAGTGAAAGGCAGACAAATTAATCATGAAAACCATTCCTCTTTTGAAAATAAATCTAGGATTAGAGTAGGGAAGCCTTATTAATGCAAACAAAGTCATAACTCAGTTAATCCATCTAAACCAGATACGTTATCTCTGACAAGCACAATAGGAGGTGCTATGGGAAGCTTGGGTTTCCTGACTGCTGGGGTAATTTTTGAAAAGAGAGGGAGAGGGACGCCAGCGAAACAAACTGGATGACTCAGGGAACAAATCTGTTTTCAGATAATTGCTTCCTAATGTAGCGATGATGTGAGTCTTAGTCATTCCAATAGCACTTCCACAGAGAGAGCAAACGAGCCAGAACACGGAGTGCTCCACCCACCACCGTAACGGGTGGGAAAAAGGTCCCAGCAAGGCCCACGTCCTTGACTTGGAGCTGCTCTTGTGTGAGAGACTCTGACACTGAGGTGGATGGAACAGTTCTCGACGCTTGCTTCCTGTTGTGTCTTGTCGCTGCTGGGAAGTAGGGCGCTCAGATAAACAGCAGCTGCACAGCTGGGGAGGAAGGCTGCTGGAAGGGTGATGTCACCGGCGGCACATCACAGCCCCTGCTCTCAGTCTCCCAGGAGGCAGAGGGCTTGGACCATCGGAGGCAGTGGCCTCCAGCTCTGCGAGCCTTTCTCTTTAATCAAGGTCAGAAGGCCTGCGCGGAACTTCTCCTAGGGGCTCAGGGGGTGCTGGCTGGTGGGCCAAGGGAGGGTGGAAAGGGAAATAAGACTCAGACCCTGTTCCCAATCCAGATGTGTAGGTAAGACATAAAAATTAAAAAATGATGAAACCCAAACACAGAAGAAAACATACTGACATAACAACAAGGCTCAAAGATAGTGGCTAGGAATGCAGCTCCTTTCTTGACTTGGCATGTGGTTCCTAGGATTTGAGGAAGGTGGCTTCAGTCATGGGCTTCTGCTGCTGCGGGACTTGGCTGTTTAATCGGTGAGTAAATCACCCATGTGCACAGCTTTGTGCTAAATGCCCAGGGGAATAGGAAAGCACAGGGCCTTTGATCCCCAAGGCATTGTGCAGGGCAGTGGGGAACATCAGACAGCCAAGAAGCATCATAAGCCATACAATAGAAGCAAGTTGTGTGCTCCTCATTGTGCCCGCCATTGTTCATAAATCCCTTTATCCAACCAGTGGTTATTGAATGCCTGCTTGGGGCTGAGTATCTTCTAGACACTGGGATACAGCAGCGAACGAACCAACCCCAAATCCTGGCGTCCTAGAGCTTGCCTCCTCCTGGAGGCTGTGGTAAGTCAGACACATTTGAGATACCGCTCAACAGCAAGGGGAGACTGGAGTCATGAGCCTGGAGACTCAGGGGAGAGATCTAGCCCAGAGTTCAGAGAAGGATGTCAGTGGGCTGGGGATGCTGCAGGGAGAAGAGGGTTGAGGGGGGCCTTGAAGGTTGGTCAGAATTTGGAAGGACTGAGAACTGGAGAGAGTTTTGGAGGGGGACGGGGAGACAGGAAACAAAACTACTGAGCCATGATCGGGGAGGGAGAGGTAGGTCAGGCTGGAAGGTTGGGGCAGGTCTGGCTTAGTTGTGCTGGCTTATAACAGGTGTAGACAGTGAGTGGAGGTGTGGACTGTGAGCAGCCAAGCCACCTGACATCTACAGCCATCTTGGCTGGTCCTCTAGCCTATAACCCCAGCTCCTCCCAGTTACCCACTGCCTCTTTCCCACTTCCACTTTCTGATTCATTTTCTTCATCCCCATCTGCTTCCTCTATCCCATCCCTTGATGGTTCCTTTCCTGCCCCTTTTATTTTATTCTCTCACCACTATGGCCCATAATGAATGAAAAAGCTCAATAAAGCAAAAAAAATTACTCTGATCAGAGGCTGAATGGAAAGGAAGGGGTTCTTAGAGAATTGCCCCTTGACAGAAAATTACCTTTATGTTAATTCTCTCAAACTGGAGAAGATCTCCCAGGGCCCCTGAGCTTGCCTTTGTGTGTGATGTAATCAGGTCCTTAAACATAACCTCAGAAATAGCTGTTCTTTCAAAACACTAAGAATATCTGCTAAGGCAATAGAAATGTGAACCTAATTGTTAACACTGCAGAAAGAGGAAAAGGAGAGAAAATGCATGGGAATTACCATACTTGTGTTTTTAAAGTTGTCTGAACAGTCTTATAAAGTATGATGTTCCTTGTGTGGACCCTTCAGGCAAGTCTCCTCTTGTCTCATGATAGTGAAGGACCTGGTAGGAAATGTGTGTTTCCTCATGCTTTATTGATTCTTTTCTCCTAGAAGTAAAACAAAAGTATGCACATGTACTTGAAAAATGCAGAAAAAATAAGGAAGAAAATAAAAAATGAATTCATCATTCAGAGATGATAATAAATCAGTCTTTGCTGCATAAGAAACTTTACAAAAAAAAAAAAAAAAAAAAAGCTTACAACAGACTTTTTTTTTTTCTCTCGTGGGTTCCCAGAGGCTCTCAGTCCCCAGCTGGGCTTGGCTGGACTTCAGTTCTGGCTGAGTTGGGTTAGTTCTGCTCCTCCAGGTTTGTTCATCTTCTTCAGATCAGCAGCTCCTGGGAGGTTGTTGGTTTGTTTTTGTTTTTGTTTTTGTTTTTGTTTTTGTTTTTGCCATGGAAGATCACAAGAATGTGAAAGGGTGAACAGAAAAATATGCCTCTTAAGGTCTTCACTTGAAACTAACATATTGTAATAACCACCCACATTCCATTGGCCAAAGGCATTCATCTGGCCACACCCAACATCAACGGGGTAAAGAACCACATCTTGCCTAGAGCATTGTAAGTTTATGTAACAGGAAGAATAAAGGACAATAATTCAATCTTACTGCAACCACTGTTATCAAATCAGTTATTTCCTTCCAGGCTTTTTATGTGTATTATACATGGTTAAATAATTTTACTAAAAGAATCTTGTACTTTCTTATATCATTGCATTCATTGCCTTTTCCCTTGTATTCTGCTCATCCACTTCTCACCTTCTACATTCCTACCTGTCTTCTTCCTCTTTCCCATCTTTCTTCTTCCTCTGATCTTCCCTTCCCTGTTCCCCACCCACCCATGTTTTATTCTCCCTCTGGGTCCCATAATGTAGTTAAAGAAACAGGGAAGTAATTTCTTTTTAATTTAGCAGGATAATATAAGAAATATGTTGACTGAATTCGGGGCGCTTGGGTGGCTCAGCTGGTTAAGCGACTGCCTTCGGCTCAGGTCATGATCCCAGAGACCTGGGATCGAGCCCCACATTGGGCTCCCTGCTCGGCAGGAAGCCTGCTTCTCCCTCTCTCACGCCCCCTGCTTGTGTTCCCTCTCTTGCTGTGTTTCTCTCTGTCAAATAAATAAAATCTTAAAAATATATATATATGTTGACTGAATTCAATAATAAGCTGCAAAAATAGAGCTCTCCCAAACATCTGAGTGTGTCAAGGGAGAAACCACTTTCTCCTGGTGTCACATTTGAGGATTAAGTGGGCAGTGCACTTACTAGTATTAGCATTGTTGGTTGTTGGGTTTTTCTTATTTTGTGTGAGTGAAATAACAGATTCACACTGTTCTACAAAGAGACATGAGGGCATTAGGTATAACAGTAACCTAAAGATAAATTAGAAGACAATGATATCTTAGCAAAACTAAGCCAAGAGATCAACTATCCAGCTGTTTTACAAACAACAGTGGTAGACATGCTGTTCCATTAGATGGGAATAGATACAGATGTTATCCAGAATAAACACATATAAAATAAATAAGTAGGCAGCACTAACAAAATCCTGTCATAACTATGGAAAGCAACCTGTGTGACAAATGGATTCATTCTTAATATGTTAGTTCTGCTGGGGCGCCTGGGTGGCTCAGTTGGTTAAGCGACTGCCTTCAGTTCAGGTCATGATCTTGGAGACCCTGGATCGAGTCCCACATCGGGCTCCCTGCTCGGCGGGAGGCCTGTTTCTCCCTCTCTCACTCCCCCTGCTTGTGTTCCCTCTCCAGCTGTGTTTCTGTCAAATAAATAAAATCTTAAAAAAAAAAAAATGTTAGTTTTGAAAAACAAAAGCAGTCACTCCACCTCCAATTCAGGAGGACAGTCTTCTGGATGGCTTTAAAAAGGGGGAGGGGAAGAACATGTGAACAGAGGAGATGGCACCTATAGTGCCTATAGGTGGGAAACATATAAATGTGGGTACTGTAGGCAAATAACATCAAGGACTGTAAGCATCCGCTTCATCTGTAGCATGAGGAAGTGGGACCTGATAAGATCATTGATTCATTGTCTTAAGCACCTTATTTTACACAATATGCCCATCCTGGGTGTGGCACACAGAATCAGTAAGAAATAGTTCTGGACCTGATTCCCCCATTCATTTATCAGGAAGAGTGAGTGAGAGGTTCCATCATCCCTACTCCAACTTTAGAGTGCTACGGACTGCCTGTGGATCTTGTTAAAATCTACCTTCTAGTTTGGTAGGTCTGGGGTGAGGTCTGAGATTTTGCATGTCTAATGAACTCCCAGTCTGAGCAGCAAGAGCCAGAGGTCTCCCCACTGCTAAGGGTCAACACCAGGTTCCCAGCCTATCTTCAGTCAGACCCTAAAGCCTGTGTCTTTAATACATCTCAGAGATCCTGCCCCCAGAACTCCCACTACTCTAACATTTGATTCCCATGCCAGGTTCATTTAAAGAATACAAAGAAAATAAAAGCGATGAGAAGTTTGGCATTTTCCGGTGACCCAGCTGCTCCCTGATGGAAGAGTATTTAGGGCTGCCCAGCCACTCTCTCAGGATGGGAGGAGGCTCCTGGCATGGGGCAGGAACAAGCTTCCATAGTTATAAAACCTGCCTGTGACCCTCCAAAGGGTCCCTTCTGAAGTCTAGCAGTGTTCAAACAGGCCCACCGGTGGCCCCTCTCAGACCTGCCCCAGGACTGGAGCAAATGAGTAAAGACACTGTCATAAAGACAATAGCCACACACCGAGCCCTTAACTGCGTGCCAAGCACTCAATGTTCAACTTTTATGGTGACCCTACAAAGTGAGACTATTACCTGTTACCGTCATCATCACCTGGCAAATATGGAAATGGCGGTGAAATAGCTTGCCCAATGTAGCACAGCTCAAAGGCCCGGCCCACATCAGCACAGCCGGCCAGCTCTGTGGAGGGGGATGCCCCGGACCCCCCAGGCTTTAAGTCCATCATCCGGCTGAGGAGGAGGAATAGTGGCTCTGGACCAAAGCGTTCCCACACACTCCCCCATGTGATACCCTGCCGTCAGCCACAGTGATTTCTAAGTACACGTAATCGTGTGTACACAGAATCACAGAGGAAGGGCCTGGCCCTCCTCCCTAACCCCAGTTTGAGAAAAAGACCTACCAAGTAGTAAAAAACAAAACAGCCTCAGGAGCCCATGAATTAACTCATATAACTGGAACAACTTAATTCCTCCATGTTTATTCTAGGCCTACTATTTGTTCAGGACCTATGCCTTCCAGAAACATGACCTGTCATTTAAGAGGTAATTTAGGTATTAGAATTAGAAAAGACAGCATAGTATTTCATGAAGTGATTAATCATATCAGAGGCTTGAACTGTGAGATAATAACAGCTATCATTTAATCCTCATGATCTATGGGCTTTATTTAGATGGGGAGTCTCATGTAATTTTCCCCATAGTCCTCAGAAGAAGGTTCTTTTTTTTTTTTTTTTTTTTTAAGATTTCACTTATTTATTTGACAGAGAGAAACACAGCTAGAGAGGGAACACAAGCAGGGGGAGTGAGAGAGGGAGAAGCAAGCTTCCCACTGAGCAGGGAGCCCAATGCGGGCGATGCAGGGCTCAATGCAGGGCTCAATGCAGGGCTCGATGTGGAGCTTGATCCCAGGACTTGATCCCAGGTCTCCAGGATCATGACCTGAGCAGAAGGCAAATGCTTAATGACTGAGCCACCCAGCTGCCCCCAAAAGGAGGCTGTTACTAAGTCTGTATTAAAGATGAGGGGACAGAGGCTCTGATATGAAGTGGCTAGCCCGCCAGGACCAGGCAGCTGGTAAGTAGGAAAACCTGGGTTTGAATCGGGAAGCTGGGGTCACCTAAGCTCTTACATATGCCCAGCTCATAGTGCCTCTCGCTGAAACCAGTTCTCCACGCTGGGCAAAGATGTGCATTGCTTAGAACTCTAAAGAAAGATCTCACAAAGAGAATGATATCTGATAGACCTTGAGCCAATAAATCAACCACCAGCTCACCTTTATTAACCACTGAGTATAGTACTAGAACAATGTAAATAGTAAGACAGTAAATGCCTTTTTTCTTGAAATTTTTTTTTTAAGTTTTACTTATTTAAGTAATCTCTACACCCAACATGGGGCTCGAACTCCTGAGATCAAGAGTTGCATGCTTCCCTGACTGAGCCAGCCAGGTGCCCTGACAGTGAATGTTTTTTGAGCCAAAATATTTTGCTTAACTAAGAGTTAACTACTGAAGGGTAGGGGTGTGTGTGTGTGTGTGTGTGTGTGTGTGTGTGTGTAGATATGAGGGGATGGGGAATGCTGTTTGGAGGACAAATAAATTTGCCAACAATGAACTCATTGTGTGTTTTGGAAACTGTGGAACACCCAGAATGTTGAAAATGGAGAGTTCATTCAGTCATTCAACAAAGAGTTCTTGAGCACCTGCAATGTGCCAGGCACTGTCTTGGAGCTTAGGGATACAAACCTGAGTGAGACAGACCCCCAGCCTTCAACTGCTTCAGTCTTGAGGCAGGGGGTGGTTGGTGGGGAGGGGACTGGTGCAGATGGGGACGAGGCTTGTAAGCGGCCTAAGGAGGTCTGGAGAAAGAGCTGAGGGCGGACGGAGGGAGAACCGATGGGGCACTCAAGAGAAAAGTTGAGCGAGGATGGTCAGGCTCCTACAGGCAGTGAGACGAAGAGGGCAGGGGGTAGGGTGAGCAACCAGAGTGAGGAGATCCTTGGCAAATGACAGCAGCTGGGTTTTTTCCTGACCCAGGAGAAGCCTGGCCAGATTCCTCAGTCGCACAAATGCTCTCGGGCCATGAACAGATAGATGCCTTCAGGAACGATCCTTCTGTGAGATTAACAAGGCAGCTGTTTTCGGTGTTTCCCCGCAATTCCTAAGAGACAGCAATTCCTAAGAGACACGTATGCATATCTTTCTTTTAACTTCCAGTGACCTTGTCATAGGAAAGAGAAGGAAAAATGGACATGCTCTTAACTTTTCTGCATAAAGTTTTCTTCAGCATCAGAAGTCATTCCATAAATCTTTACAGAGTGTCTTCCACATGCCAGACGGGATCTGAGGTGCTGCAGATGCCACAGTGAATAAAATCCATGACTTCATGAAGCTCATATTTCAATGGGGGCCACAGACGCAGCCAAGCAAAATAAAATAGATATACAGAATGTGAGGGGGTGATCTGTGGAGGGAAAGAAAGCAGGGAAAGGGGGAGAATGGTGTTGGGGAGGGCCATTCTTGGGGGGGCCACTCTGATGGAGTGACATGGAGCCAATACCTAAATGGGGTGCGGTGGGGGAGATGACTGGGGGCAGAAAAACTGAAGCAGGAGAGTGCTCAGTGCATTCTATAAAAAGCCAGGAAGCCAAGGCGACTGGAGCAGAGCAAGCAAGGGAAAGGGGAACCCACAAGAGCCAGGGAAGGTTTGATTTTCCTTCCAACTGGGTGGTAGCCTCAGACGGTAGGAGCAGAGATGTGCCAGAGTGGAGTGGAGCTTTTAAGGATAGCTTTGGGACAGAACTCGGGAGACAGAGTGGGCTAGGAAAACCAGTAGGAGACTATTGCAACAGCCCAGGTAAAGGAGGATGATAGTTGGGACAGGCGTGGTGGCAAGCAGAAATTGTGAGATGATCTTATTCTGGAGATATTTTGAAGTCCGAAAGGATTTGCTGATGGATTAGGTGTGTGAGAGAGTGAGTAGTCGAGGATGATTCAGATTCCCAGGATCTGGGCCAGACTAACTGGGAAAACTGCCATTTATTAAGACAGGAGAACTTCCTGAGGTTGGAATTCAAACAATTTGATTTTGTACGTATTAACTTGAGGTGGTTGTTAAGATAAATGAACCCTGAGTTCAGGGGAGAGGCCAGAGCTGGGGATAGTAGTTATTAAAGTGAGGACAGGTAATTAAAGCCATGGGACTGGGTGAAGTCACCCAGGGAGTGGGGGCAGGCAGGGGAGAGGTGTGGTCCACAAAGCAGGACAGTGTGTGGAGGAGGGGAACCAGGAGAGAGGGTATCTTGGAAGTCAGTTGCTGCTTAGAGGGGAATAAGCTAAGGAGTCAGGTTAACCCTTGGATCTGGCAATGGAAGATCACTGGGGACCTTGACCGACACCTGTCTAGATGGAATGGTGGGGATGTAAGCCTGATGTTCCCATCAGGGTTCAAGGGAAAACGGGGGAAGAGAGGATGAGGAGATGACAAGAGAGGACATCTCTTTTAAGAAATTTTGTGTAGAGTGTAGTTAAAGAATTGGAAGGGGGCGCCTGGCCAACTCAGTTGGAAGAACCATGACTCTTGATCTTTGGGTCGTGAGTTTGAGCCCCACATTAGGTGTAGTGATTACTTAAATAAATAAATACTTTAAAAAATGAATTGGAGGAAGATCAAGAAGGAACACATCATTTTATAATGTTAGGCACTGGAAATGAACCAGCTGAGAGGAAACAATTATTCATGCAGAGAAGAGGACCGCTGAGTGATGTTTCTGTTATTGAGAGGGGAGGCGACCCAGTGAGCATGTGCAGGGTTGGGCAGGTGGGAGCAGGGGCAGCTCACCCATTGTGAGCAGAGCGCGGTTGGAGGCTTTGGTGGCTGGATCTGTTGGTGGTGCATGTGAATGTTCTCTTCTGACTTTTCCTCTTGCTCTTTGTATGTAGTAATGGTACTGTTTTCATCAATTCTAAGATGCAGATTTCCAAATTTAGCACCTATCAAGTGGGAATAAATCTTACATTAAAAAAAGAATTATTTATGGGGCGCCTGGGTGGCTCAGTTGGTTAAGCGACTGCCTTCAGCTCAGGTCATGATCCCGGAGACCCGGGATCAAGTCCCACATCAGGCTCCCTGCTTGGCAGGAAGCCTGCCTCTCCCTCTCTCACTTCCCCTGCTTGTGTTCCCTCTCTGGCTGTGTTTCTCTCTGTCAAATAAATTTTAAAAAAATCTTTAAAGACCATAAAAATTTTTTTTATTTATTAGAGAGAGAGAGAGAATGCAAGCATGAGCTGGAGTGGGGATGGGGGTTAGGTGCAGACTGAGATGCAGAAGCAGAGATCCTGACCTGGGGCTCCATCCCAGGACCTTGAGATCATGACCTGAACTGAAAGCAGACACTTAACCGAGCCACTTGGTGCCCCTGGAATAAATTGTCAAATCAGTGAAGCATTTAACTGTTAGTATTTACAGCCAGCCTTTGAACATCAGGGTTTGGGGCACCAACCCACATCCCCCACATAATCAAAAATCCATCAATAACTTCTGGCTCTCCCAAAACTTAACTCTTAAGAGTCTACTGTTGACTAGAAGTCCTACTAATAACATAAACAGTCAAGTAACACATGTTCTATATATCATATGTATTACATACTGCATTTTTGCAATAAAGTAAGCTAAAGAAAATGTTAAGGAAATCATAAGAAGGGGAAAATAGATTTACAGTGCTATACTTTATAAAAAAATTATCAAAAAATGTGTGTATAAGCAGACCCACACAGTTCAAACCTGTGCTTGTTGTTCAAGGGCCAACTGTATTCTTTCTCAACATTACATACAAAAGAGAAGAATTTAGCAAAGGTGACTCAGATTCACTTCCCTTTGGGCCTAACTAGAGTTGTCGATTGGAGAGGCGGCTAAGCAGGGGCCCTGCAAATGCGGTTCACCTTGTGAGCCAAAGGGGGATGTCAACATTTTCAGTAAGAAACTCTGGGCTGGGCTGTAGCTATCCTTCTGGTAGATGCCCCTAGCCCAAACTTCTGAAGAAGGGTCCAGGTGCCTGGAGGCTGCTGCCTCTGGCAGCAGGCTACAGAGCTGTCTGGGCTGCTGCGGACTGTTCTTCCTGGGGAGTATGAGACCAAGGACCACACAACTAGTGCTCGGCCCACACCTGAACCAAGGCAGTGAGGCCTAACTCAGAGACCAGGTGCTTCCCTCAGACAGATGAGATCTTGGCCCCACATCCTGTGTGGTCAAAACAAGGAGAAGAAGTCCAAGGGTCTGAGAACAGGGAACTGTGTCACAGCATAGCTTTAGGGGTTACTTCAGCTTTATTGAGTGATAGCTAGGAGCCTTTTACTTCTTGGGTAAAGGGAGCTGGAGTCTGGGAATGGCTTGGGAGGTTCTCTTTGTCCAAAGGGTGAGTGATTTCCAGATGCTGTGCGAGGTGAACACTGGGTGTGGGAGATAAGCAAACCCAGACAGGGCTCCCGCGCTCAGAACTCACACCCAGTCCAG
>PITA01013266.1:47543-58384 GCA_004023965.1 Spilogale gracilis
CCCGCGCCCACAACTCACGCCCAGTCGGGGCCCTGGCGCCCGCGCTCACAACTCACACCCAGTCAGGGCCCCCGCGCCCACAACTCACACCCAGTCGGGGACCCCCGCTCAGAACTCACACCCAGTCGGGACCCCGCGCCCACAACTCACACCCAATCGGGCCCGCGCCCACAACTCACACCCAGTCGGGGCCCCCGCGCTCACAACTCACACCCAATCGGGCCCCGCGCTCACAACTCATACCCAGTGGGGGCCCCCACGCTCACAACTCACACCCAGTCAGGGCCCCCGCGCCCACAACACCCAGTCGGGGACCCCCGCTCAGAACTCACACCCAGTCGGGACCCCGCGCCCACAACTCACACCCAATCGGGCCCGCGCTCACAACTCATACCCAGTGGGGGCCCCCACGCTCACAACTCACACCCAGTTGGGGGCCCCTGCGCTCAGAACTCACACCCAGTCTGGGCCCCTGCGCTCAGAACTTACACCTAGTCAGGGAGATGTAGTCATCAAGTAATCACATATGCTTCATTTTTTTTTAAAGATTTTATTTATTTATTTTACAGAGACAGAAAGAGAGTATAAGCAGGGAGAGTGGCAGGCAGAGGGAGATAGAGAAGCAGGCTCCCGGCAGAGAGGTGACTCCCAGGGCCCTGAGTCATGACCTAAGCTGAAGGCAGAGGCTTTAACCCACTGAGCCACCCAGGCATCCTCATGTATATACATATTTTAAAACCTTAAGAAGTGGGCGCCTGGCTGGCTCAGTAGGTCAGGTCATGATCTCAGGGTCCTGGGATCAAGGTCCTGGGATCGAGGCCTGCCACGGCATCTCTGCTCAGCAGGGAGCCTGCTTCCTTCTCTCTCTCTGCCTGCCTCTCTGCCTACTTGTGATCTCTCTCTGTCAAATAAATAAATAAAATCTTAAAAAAAAAAAAAAACTTAAAGAAGCTGTATGCCAGAATATGTTGTGAGTCCAAAGATCAACACCTATAGTTTGTACAATAACCTAAGAACCAGGTGCTATTACTATTATCCCTGCTTTACAGAAAAGAAAAACTCAGGCACAGAGAGGTTAATTATCTTACCCAAGATCACAGCACTCAGAGGTGGCAAAGATTCAAAACCAAGCAGTTTTGCCCCGGGAAGTCCTAACTCTTAACCAGTGAGGCCTGCTGCCTCTAGGTTATTTTGTCTCGCCCAGTTATTCTAAAATGCAAAGTCCCTTTGGAAATGGAAATGACGCTTCCCGGAAGGAGGGATTTTAGCTTCTGACTAGCCAGCGGCAGCTTTGAAGTCTGGCTGTGGAGACTGCAGCTCTCAGAGCAAGAAGGAATTTGGAGGGGGCCCTTCTGTGGCGTATTAAACCTTGGGCGTCTCCTTCCGTCGTCTTCACAGCTCCCTCCTCCGTGCGCCCCTTCACCTCATCTTCACCTCACCTTGCCTTTGATGCTTTTACTCTGCTTGCTCAAGCCTTGCTGTTGGGAGGCACAGGCTTCTTTCCTCTTGGACCATGCCACTACGGTGTCCTTGGCTGAAGCTGGTAGAGGATTGCATCCAAGAGAGGGTCCAGTCAATGGAGGGAGCAGGGGGCAAGGGGAGAGGAATAAAGACTGGAAATCCAGAGATTAGAAACGGAAGCAGCTCTAGACCAAGCCTGTGTCCACCGTGGCCAACAGAAGAGAGTCCTTGCAAAATCTTGTTTATTTGCATGGACTGGTTCAATGGTCTGCAGCTTGTTCAGGACTCGGTGCTTTTATAAAACCAAGCGGTCCTTTAGTACTTGCCCCTTTTCCAAACTCATTTGCAGTCCCAACCTCTTTAGCTCTAGCTGGAACCCTGGGAGGTATTCCCGGCAGAACACAGTTGGCTCCCAAATGGTCTTCAAAGCCACAGTTCGACGTGAGACACTACGATCCCATACTCCTGGGTGAGTCATTTGCATGTCTAAAGTGAGTCTCATTTCAGAATGACTGGGCTGAAGTGTGGCTGTACACAACAGGGCAGCAGAACTGGCAGGACAAAGCTGGGATTCTTTGTGCTTTAAAACTCCACACTCTTCCACTCTATCTTTCCCCCTTTCAGAAGAGGAAGACAAGACAGTCTCAGATGCGATGCCTTCAAGAACCAAGACCTGAATCCCTGGACACAGCTGCTTGCCATCTGTGGGCTCCAAAGCCAAAAATTGGCCTGACTTTTCTTTCCTAATAAATAAACACCAATTTCTTCTTAGAATGCAAACGTTCAGGGAAGCTTATGGTAACTTAGGCACAAAGTAGTTCAAGGAATGCGGCCACTTTAAGATCAGGAGTTTGGCATCTTGTGTCTGAACGTGATTCTGAAACACATTCTTTTTCTTTTTTTTTTAGATTTTTTTTTATTTGACACAGAGACAGCAAGAGGGAATATAAGCAGAGGGAGTGGGAGAGGGAGAAGCAGGCTTTCCACCGAGCAGGGAGCCCCATGTGGGCCTCAATCTCAGGACTCCGGGATCATGGCCTGAACTGAACGCAGACGCTTAATGACTGAGCCACCCAGGTGCCCCTGAAACATGTTATTTCTAACACAAGGGCAATACTGGTTTTTATTTCATAAGAAATAGTGAAAGTGATAACTCAACACTTGCTCACTTCGGCAGAACATATACCAAAAAGCTGAACCATACGGAGGAGTTTAGCGTGGTCCCTGCGCTAGGAAGACAGGCCACTTCATGAAGCGTTCCATATATAAAAATAAAAATAAATAATTCAACCTGTCATCCATTCCTATTACAATATTTTTTTTTTCTTTCCAAAATCACTATGCCTTCTATACTGGATCAGTCATTGAGGTAACTGAGAACTTGGGGAGTTTTGTGACTAGAATGGATTTTAGCTGTAGCGGAGACAGAAAAGATTCAGGACCTTGTGGAGTCTGGTAGGTAATACAGGTCTGGATCCAGGAAACCGGGCGGCGGGCAGAGCCCTCGCGCTCCCTGCCCCCACCGCCAGCTGGCTAGCTTTTGTGCGGCTCCAAAGGCTTGGCGGGCATTCTGCGCTCTCTTCCTTCAAATGCTAATGAAAGCGCACAAACGGTAAACAGCAGGATCGAACAAGTTTCTGTAGCCCGCCGGGAGCAGCTGGGACTCATTGCCCCACGCTCCCTCCCGGGATTTCCCAGACCCTCCCCCTCCCGGATTCCCGGGCTGTGCCGTAGCTGCCCGGAGCCGGCCGTCGCCAGAACCCTTCCCTCTGGGCCTGCCTGGCCCCCGGTTATCTTTCACATCAAATCCGAACGCCCTAAGCCCTTAGCTCTCCTCGCCAGTCTTTCCCAGGACTTTGTCATTCTCTACAATTTCCACGGGGATTCCAGGCAAACC
Organism: Spilogale gracilis; assembly: GCA_004023965.1. Taxonomy (NCBI): domain Eukaryota; kingdom Metazoa; phylum Chordata; class Mammalia; order Carnivora; family Mephitidae; genus Spilogale; species Spilogale gracilis. The sequence goes on from PITA01013266.1 coordinate 50,902, forward strand.
TCAGCTTCCCACCCCCTCCTACCCCCGCCGCCAAGTACAAAGCACCTTTGAGGAGGGCCCGGTGGGGAGGCCTTCTAGTCCTTTGAATACAGCCTTATTGTAAGGTGGGATGAGGAACGGAGACCCAGGTTGAACAAGTGACACAGCCAAGATTTAACCCAGGCCTGTTGGACTTCCTGGCCAAAACCAGTGCTCCCTACTACCTAACTCTTTAAAGGTGGGAGACATTTCTTTATTATTATTATTTAATTTTAATTTTATTTATTTATTTTTTGTTTTGAGACAGAAGGAGAGAGCACAAGCTGAGGGGAGCAAGGAGCCCAATGTGGGACTGGATCCCAGTTCATGACTCCAGCTGAAGGCAGATCCCTAACCTACTGAGCCAGGCAGGGGCTTCCCCTGCCTTTTTTTTTTTTTTTTTTTTTTTTTTTTTTTTTTTTTTTTTAGATTTTAAAGTCATCGCTACACCCAGCATGGGGCTGGAACTCACAACCCCAAGATCAAGAGTCGCTTCCAACCAGGTGCCCCTAAAGGCAGGAGACATTTGTGATTGAAGGACTGATAGGGCAGTTGGGTCTGGATGAGAACAGGGTCCACGGAGGCGTCTTAGAGACAGTTATCTGAGAGAGACCTCAAACCTGGCCCTATTTGAGGGCCGCACCTTCTCTTCCCAGCCCCTCCCTCCCAAGACCTGGGTGGGACTTGGTCCCTGACACCAAGGATAAATGGCTTTCGGGCTCCAGGGAGGAGAGCAGACACTGGTCCTCCGTTCCTCCTCTGATAATGCGTGACTGCTTTTCAAATGCACCTGATTCCTGCCGGCAGTTACATCCTGAAGCTGTGAGATGCTGGGTGGTTACGGAGAGGGGCTATCACCCAGGAGAGTCGAGCAGATCTCCAGGATGTTGGTCTAATCCTGCTGGGCTGCAGAGAGAAGATGTGTAGGTGACTAGGGATTGTGGGATCATTTGTCTGAAATGATAATGATACTTTTAAGATCAGCAATGATAGGGTAATTCACTGTGGTCCGTGGCAGCAGGAATTACAATCCCCTGCATATATATAGTGTGTTCATGGTTTCCAAAGGACTCTTAAGCACATTTTCTTCTTTCTTTGTCACTGGTCAGCCTATGGGATGCACACCGTGAAGCATTTGTATCCCCATTTCACAGAAAAGAAACCTGAGACGGAGGTCTCCCTATCTGGAGACTCTTCAGTAGCCAATCAGTACAATGAACTATGAGGCCGGTACCCTACTCCAGAGGACAGCCTGATCCCAAGCAACCCCGGGAAAGCTCTCCATACTACTTGTGCAGATATTTACTGATTTCATGCTTAGATTATGCTTTAGAAGTCACAACTCCCCATCTCTTAGGTTCTTCTCACCTCCATAAAACTTCCTCCCTGCTCTGTGGCTTGAGGTTGTGAATATTCATGGTAAGGTACAATGATCAAATTAGTAAAGATTTTTAAAAACAGTAACTTCCTGGGCCCCTGGCTGGTTCAGTTCCTAGAGCATGTGACTCTTAATCTTGAGGTCATGAGTTTGAGACCCAGGCTGGGTGGAGAGCTTACTTAAAAAACAAAAAACAAATAGTAACACCTAATGCTGGTGAAGATGGACAACTCATACACGGTTGATGGGACTCTAAATTAGCGCTTTGTTTCTGAAGGATAATTTGATAATAATCATTGAAAGCTTCTAAAATAAAGTCTTTGATGTGTCATATCCACTCATCTCTAAAAACATTTTTTTCCTGAATAGTCTCAGACTATGGAAGGAGATGCATTTATTAGGATATGTTTTCTGTGTGTGTGTGTGTGTGTGTGTGTGCTTAAGATTGTATTTATTTGTCAGAGAGAAAGGGAGAGAGAGAGAGTGCCCCAGTGGGGGGAGCTGCAGGCAGAAGGAGAAGCAGGCTCACCACTGAGCAGGAGCCCGATGTGGGGCTCCATCCCTGGACCCTGGCTGGGATCATGACCTGAGCTGAAGGCAGATGGTTAACTGACTCGGTGTCCTTATCTCCATGTTATCTAAAACACAACAAACACCTGAAAGAATCTGGTTGTTCAGCAGGTCAAATAAATTAAGGTCTACAAGAAGATGACATATTCTGCAGTAATTTTAAATGGTGCTGTGGAAGAATAACAATGTTGTTCACTGTTGAGTGAGGAAAACTAAGTAACAAAACAGTTCATATAATCTCAGTCTGTTTTTAAAACTTTGAGCAGTGGCAGCCTCATAGCCAATAAGGTGTATCAATCTGATTTTTAAAAAAGACAGCTTGAAGTAGAAAGCTATCAAACTGTTAAGAGTAGTTATCTCTGGGTGCCTAGGTGGCTCAGTGGGTTAAAGCCTCTGCCTTCGGCTCAGGTCATGATCTCAGGGTCCTGGGATCAAGGCCCACATTGGGCTCTCTGCTTAGCAGGGAGCCTGCTTCCTCCTCTCTCTCCGCCTACCTGTGATCTATCTCTGTCAAATAAATAAATAAAATCTTAAAAAAAAAAAAAAGAGTAGTTATCTCTGAATCCTTCCTCTCTCCCCTCCCTTTCTTTTTTTCTGTGTTTTTCAGTCTTTTTTCAGTAAACTTTTTAAAAAAGCATTTTATTTATTTGCAATAGAGCAAGAGAGTGACAGCATGTGTGTGCGTGTGCCCATGAGTGGGGGGGGTGGGGAGGGCGGTGGCAGAGGGTGAGCCAGAAGCAGAGTCCCCGCTGAGCAGGGAGGGAGTCCAATGTGGGGCTGCAGTCCAGGACTCTGAGCCACACAGGCGCCCGGAGAAAGCGCCCGGAGAAACCTTTCTTTTTAAGATGAGGCTGTATGGGGTGCCTGGGTAGCTCAGTGGGTTAAAGCCTCTGCCTTTGGCTCAGGTCATGATCTCAGGGTCCTGGGATCCAGGCCCGCGGCCAGCTCTCTGCTCAGTGGGGAGCCTGCTTTCTCCTCTCTCTCTGCCTACTTGAGATCTCTGTCAAATAAATAAAATCTTAAAAAAAAAAAAAAAAAAAAAGATGAGGCTGTATAAACTGTCGGAACCAGCCAAGGTCAAAACTGGAAGTAGAGAAGGGAGAACTAGTCTATGAGCAACTATATTGGAAAATAATTTTATTCTGGGATTGAGAATTCTTTTGGGGGAGGGGACACTTATCTAAAGAGGATGTTGGCGGATGCCTGGGTGGTTCAGTTGGTTGACTGTCTGGCTATTGATTTTGGCTCAGGTCACAATTTCAGGGTCCTAGGATCTGCTTGAGTCTGGCTCCCTGCTCAGTGGGGAGCCTGCTTCTTCCTCTCCCTCTGCAGCTCCCCCTGCTTGCTTGCCCCCTCTTTCTCTCTCAAATAAATAAATCAATCTTAGAAAATATATACATAAAGAGAATGTTGGGACTGATATTACAAGAAAAGCCAGCAATTAGATCCTTTCTTTGAAATTGGGCAGGTGGTCTTCGTCTCTGGTGGTCAGACCCAGTGAGCTCTGACTCCCTTCTGCCCCTGAGAGCCTCTGGAGAGGAGCAGGGTGACAAAGTGGGCCCCTGGCCCTGCCCTCCTATCCCACAGCAGGCTGGGCGCCTCCTGCCCGGCCCTGGGCTCTGCGCCAGAAGGCCTTGCTGCCCATGCTTTCAACTCCTCTGTCTGAGGTGTTTACTTTGACTTAGAAATTAGAGGTTGAGGGGTCCTTAGAAGCCTCCTGGTATGGGAAAGAGCACACTGAGGGGTGCCTCACTACCCATTCAGCTACCCAAAGGCGTTCTGGACCAAAGAAAGAATTACAAATGATAATTTCTTTTTTTTTTTTTAAGATTTTATTTATTTATTTGACAGAGAGAAACACAGCCAGAGAGGGAACACAAGCAGAGGGGAGTGAGAGAGGGAGAAGCAGGCTTCCTGCCGAGCAGGGAGCCCAATGTGGGGCTTGATCCCGGGTCTCCGGGATCATGACCTGAGCCGAAGGCAGTTGCCCAACCAACTGAGCCACCCAGGTACCCCACAAATGATAATTTCTGGCACTGTGACCAACTACTGTCTAGGCTTAAGATCCTTGTGTGTGTATGTGTGTGTGTATGTTAACTTTTTAGATTTTTTTGTTTCTGCCACTGAAACAGTTGGGCGAATTTTTTAAGGACAGGAGTTCTGAAGAATGTCAGAGCGGACTGGAGTTTGATTGATGCATCACTGAGAGTAGAGCTGGCTGTCATTCCCAGCATCTCACTGTTCTGAAAAGATAATGCTGTGGGGAGCAGAACTGGCACCCCGTACCTCATAGAGTCAGGTGATAGCATCGGCATCTATGATCACTTAATGAAATAAGCACATCATGGGGGTGATGGGGCGAGGAGTGGAGAGCGGTCATTATGCCACATGGTGATTAAAAAGATGGGAACAGTTGATTGGAAGGGCTGAGTTGCTCACTTAGGCAGCACTTGTGGTAGGAGTTAATCCCTCTTGTCTTCCTCTTCCCCTCCCTATTTCTTCCATCTATAACTCCTACCAGATTTATTCTTTTCTTTGATCCCAGAAAGGCCATCTTGCCCATCTCAGTGCTATGAAGATAGGATTGAGAATGGATAGTTCAGTCTTCAGTGACCTCAGGATTAAAGTCCAAAGTTCATGGCAAGCCCTTCCTAGGTGAGTCCTGGCTACCTTTCTAGCTTTATCACTAGTCACTTCCTCCACTTCTACTGGTACCTTTCTAGCTTTATCACTAGTCACTTCCTCCACGTCTACTGGTTTCCCATGGAACTGTTCCCCAGACCCACCACACTTCGATCAGATCCAAAATAACAGATTGCTAGTTGTTCACTAGGCTCCTTTTCTTTTCCTGTGGGGCACACGGACTTCTCTTGCAGTGGGTTGTGGCCATGTGTCTGAGTTCCGGTCAGTGGAATATAGAAATGATTGTGTACCACTTTCAGACCAGGGCTATAGAAACCTTGTACACACAACCCTTCACATTTCCTTCTGTAGTGACCTTGGAAGCCTTCAACTGAAGAAGGCTGAGCCCCAAGATGGAAGAAGCCCCGTTCATTTATCCCGACTTAGAGGAGAGATTCCCACCAAACTTAGCCTTGGCTCTGGCTTTAAGCAAGGAAGAAAAACATGTTACAGTGAATCACTAAGACTTAAAGATTTGTGTATTATAGCAGCTAGCCTTATCTTAAACAATCTAACCCATGAAGTATTCAAGCTTCAAGGCTGTCTTCACAGGCCCTCTCCTTTAGAAAGCCTCCCCATGCCCTTCAAAGATGCATCACTACCACTGCTCCCACTCCCAGTATCTATGCATCTCTCTTCACATTTGACCATCAACTTAATGGAAGCAGAGATACTGATCTTTGCAGTTCTAGATTTTAGCAGAATGATTGTAAATGTACAGTATATAAAAATTCTAGATTTTAGCAGAGTGAAAGATAGTAGGCGTGCAGTGTATAAAAACGGACTCCTGGGGTGCCCAGGTGGCTCAGTCATTAAGCATCTGCCTTCGGCTCAGGTCATGATCCTGGAGTCCCAGGATCGAGCCCTACATCGGGCTCCCTGCTAAGCAGGAAGCCTTCTTCCTCTCTCACTCCCCTGCTTGTGTTCCCTCTCTTGCTGTGTTTCTCTCTGCAAAATAAATAGAATCTTAAAAAAAAAGAAAAGAACAACAACAAAAAAAAACCCAACTCCTTCATGGGTATTTGTTGAGTTCCTTCTATGTGCTAGACACTGTTTTAGCACTGGGAATACAGAAGTGGACAAAACAGATAAAAATCCCCATCCTCTACATTTTAAAGGCAGATGTTTGCAGTGTTTTAGACATTGGCCTCCCTGTATTTTAAGGAGTGATTTAAACTGGGACTTAAATACTAATTTGACATCATAGACCATTGCCACCTTCAGATGGTGTTACTTCCTCAATCTTTTAAATAATTCTGCAAGCTAAAATGTAAAAATAAATAAATAAATAAATAAAAATTCTTTGTAGTCACAGAACTTCTATCGTATTGCAATAGGGGAATTAGATTGTTAAGTGAACTCATGTAGAGTAGCAATACCAGGGACACGTGCCAGAGGGAGGATGGGAAGCAAGGGTAGGAGAGTAATTTTATTTATTTTTTATTATTCTTTTATCTTTGTTTTATTTCATTTTTTTCTTTGTTTTATTTTAAAGTAATCTCTATGCCCATCTTGGGGCTCAAAACCACAACCCCAAGATGAAGACTCGCATGCTCCATTGACCACGCCAGCCGGGCACTCCAGGAGTATAATCTGAAATAAGTGGTTCTTAGAAGGTCCTGCTGAGAAAATAGTGTTGTGGCAAATACCTGAAAGAAGTGAAGACTGAAGCTATGCAGATGTTTGAGGGAAAAGTATTCCAGGCATGGCTAGAGCAGATAGAGTGAAGGGAATAAAAGAGACTGTAGTGGGGGGTGGAGTGTAGGATGTGTACACTTTTTTTAAATTTAATTTTATTTATTTATTTGACAGAGAAAGATCACAAAGATCACAAATAGGCAGAGAAGCTGGCAGAGAGAGAGGAGGAAACAGGTTCCCCGCTGAGCAGAGAGCTTGATGTGGGCTTCGATCCCAGGACCCTGAGATCATGACCTGAGCTGAAGGCAGAGGTTTAACCCACTGAGCCACCCAGGCGCCCCGATGCATACAGTTTTGACAGACTTTGGTTTGTACTCAAAGGGAAGTGGGGAACTACTTCAGTATTTGAAAGAAGGAAGCACATTTTAACAGGTTCACTCTGACCGCTATATTGGGAGGAAACCGTGTAGAGGGTCAGAGAGAAGGAAACAAGTCACAAGGCTACTGCAAGAATCCAGGTACGAAGCAATGGTGACTTGGGTGCCTGTGTGGTTTAGTCATTAAGCGTCTGCCTTAGGCTCAGGTCATGATCCTGGAGTCCTGGGATCGAGCCCTGCTTCAGGCTCCCTGCTAAGCGGGAAGCCTGCTTCTCTCTCCCTCTCTGTGTTTCTCTCTGTCAAATAAATAAATAAAATCTTAAAAAGAAAAGGAAACAATGGTAACTCAAACCAGCATGCCCTTTTGGTTGTATTTTCAAGGTATGATTTGTTGACTGATCACATGTGGAATATGAGAAAGAACTCAAGGATGACTCCAACATTTTTGTTCTCAGCGACTGAACAGACGGAGGTGCAGTTTAAGGAGATGAGAAAACTAACAGGCATGAGGTAGATCTGGAATTGATATTTGGACTTTTGCTTGATATTCCTATAGACAGGTTTAAGTGGAGATGTTGAGAAGCTGGAGGTATGTGTTACGTGTTCGGAATGGAGAAATCTGGGCTAGAATTGCAGATTTGGGAGTTGTCTGCATATAATATTTAAAACCACAGGACTGGATTAGATTACCAAAGGAAATGAGTGTATATTGAAAAGAAGTCCCAAAACAAAACCAGGGGCACTCTGGAGTGCAGAATTCAGGAAGGTGAGACTCAGAAAAGAATGAACTTCTTTTCTTTTCTTTTTTTTTTTTTTTTTT
>PITA01013267.1:0-45619 GCA_004023965.1 Spilogale gracilis
GAGTGAGAGAGGGAGAAGCAGGCTTCCCGCCGAGCAGGCAGCCCGATGTGGGACTCGATCCCGGGTCTCCAGGATCATGACCTGAGCCGAAGGCAGTGGCTTAACCAACTGAGCCACCCAGGCGTCCCAACACCTATACTTTTAACCAGTTCTTGTACTGCCTCTCAAAACTGGGCAATGCTCAGTAGAATTATGGAATTTCAAAGCTGCCGGAGACCCCAAACAAGTAGGAACACTTCGCCATTCTGTAGGTGGAAGACGGCAGAGCACTGTCAGTCCCTTGCTCATGCCGATACAGGACACTGTGAGGGTCCTCACCTCCTGGAGTGAACTGATGGGTCAGTGGGGAGCTTTTCTCACATTTATAAAGTGTTCCCTTCTGTGGGCAAATGCACTCATGTGCGTTGGAAACCCAAAGTGTAGAAGATGGAGGAGAGAGAGGAAGCACCTGGAATGGGCCCAGGAGTGAGGTGTGCAGGTTGGGAGCCCCCTTACGCCCCTCGAGTCAGGCCTCAGGACCTGGATCTGGGTGACTAGGGGAGAGGTTCCTAATCTACACACAAGGGCAGCAGGCAGCCTTAAAAAGCATGCACGTGGTCAGAGGTTACTGCTCCCACGGCCGAGGTTCCCACCAGCTCTCAGCACATGTCCTACGCTCCGTGCCCACCTCTACCTCTTTCCTGCCCTTCACTGTCCTTAATTCCCATGCTCCAGCTATGCTGAAACATTCTATTTTCCTGAACAAGGGCCAGGCTGGGTGGCTCTCCTGTGCCCTGGCTCACGCGGACGCCTTTCTAACTCTGCTAGGTCATCAGCTTCCCGGAGCCGTCCTCACTGTACCTGCTCTTATAGGAGTCGTCTCTCCCGCCCTGGTCTCCTCATGGACTCTGAGCCTCCTTCCACTGTGGCCCCCAAGTTACAGTCGTGCGTGTGTGTGTCTTGCTACCAGTACTGAGATCTCTTGAGCCAGGAATTGTGTGCAAATATTTGAAAATATGCCCTAAAGAACTTGTGTGTGTGTGTGTGTGTGTGTGTGTGTGTGTGTGTACACAATAGTTGCTCAGTACACTTTGAATCTAGTTCAGAAGGGGAACAGTGGTGAAAAAGCCAGGTCGTCGAGAGAGAGCTAAGCCCTTAGCAAAGTGAGGTAGGGGCTCACGAGCCAGGATTTTTTGGGCACTACACCCCACTGACTCGAGTGTGAATATTAGATTTTCTTTCTAGGAAAGGGGCCACCAACAAACTGGTTTTCTCGGGGCCCAGGAATGAGTAGGGACAAGAGGGCGGTGTCTGGCCCCAGAATAAATAACCAAGTCAACCCCAGATTTGATTGCCCTTTGACCTCCCGTCCCTGACCATCACTGCCACCAGCTGGTCCAGGTGCTGGCAGGTCACCTCCCAGGGCCTCTGTGGGGAGCGGGAGGCTCTGTGAACCCCAACGGCCCAGCTGGAAGCAGCTGCGCACAGCCCCGACGCTGCGGCTCACCACAAGCCAGGCACTGACCTATGCAAACACAAGCAGAATTATAGCCACCCATAAACAAATTAGCATCCTTTAAAAGGTGAAAAGCTCCATAAAATGTCTAGGTTTTGTTTACGGCTGCTAGGTGGGGGTGACAGAGCCTCGAATTAAATCACTGGGGTGCCCGTGTGGCGCTGGCTCTCCTTGCTTCCCCTGGCCGGCCCCCAGCCTTACAGGGCGCACAGACCAGGGCGCACTCTCCGGCAGGCGGCCCCGCCTTAAATGGCCTCTCCGTCCGTCCTGCCGTTGTTCCTGCCAGCCCGGGTCCCAGCAGGTGTTCCCTAATTAGCAATCTCTTCATTTCCAATCAAAGCACAAAGCGGCCCCAAAAGCCTGTCTTTATGAGGGAGCCAGCAGCGGCTAGGGATGTGCGGGGGGGATAATTGTCTTCGCCAGTGGCGGCAGTAAGCGGGCTGGCTAATTCATTATTGTAATAACTTTGCTTGTCCTTGGGGAGGTGAGGGTGGGGGAGGGAAGGAGGGGAGGGGGGAGGGGATCGAGTGGCTGAGGGCGGGCCCGGGTGAGGGTCTGGGGCCAAGGGGTGGGAAACAGGTGCGAATGAACGAATGAACGGGGCGCATGCTGGCTCTCTTCTCTCCGACTGGCTCTGCCCCCACTTCCCACCATGGTGAGTGACTGGGCTTGCCAGCCCTCCGCAGCAGCCACCGAGTGGCAAGGAGTCCAGAATTTCCAGAATCTCCGTGGTATGAGGAGGATCCCTGGGTTCTGGAGGAGGCTCTGGGCTCTGGGTTCTGGGAATGTATGCTCAGTTACCCTCTGGGGCCGGAGGGCCTGAGATCTGGAAGAAGTCAGGGTTAGAACTGTGCGGTGGGGTCGAAGAGGAGGAGCCAGCCCTCTATCCTACCAAGGACTCAAGTCCTCTCAATCCTAGACCTTGACTGTCAGCCTACCTGGGCACAGTGGCGAAGGTCCACCAGTGAGAACGCCTCAAGAGGCTGCCTTACACTTTGGCTGGCAGAGGCTATCGGTGACGTCCCGAAGACCCCTCCAAGTCCTCAGGGACTACAGAGGTGGCTGAGCATATCTCTCAGATGAGGCTGAGGTGCTGCTGGCCAGCTGGCCCTTCACCCCGCCCTGGGGCACTCTCCCCAAACCACGGTTCTCACAGTGAGCAGGGCCTTGGGAGTCAAAGGTTGGAGAAACCCTGTGTGGCAGCTGAGGGCTGGCAGTCCTCAGGTGGCTTTGTGGATGCTTGGGGACTCCAGCTGAGCCCATCCAAAAGTTAAATGCGGGTACAGAGGTGGGAGAGGAGGGTATCCTGCAGGGGCACAGCAGGGGCAAAGGCAGAGTGGGATTGGGGGTGGTGGGAGGCAAGTCTTGGGGGGCTGGTATGAGTGGGGGGCGTGCCAAGGACTCGGGAGATTTGGGAATGGAGGGTGAGGCCAGCTCATGGACAGACTGGAGGACTGGCAGGCTGGGGGCTGAGTCTCTGTTTCTTGTGCCCCCCACCCCCGGTCTGGTCAATAACAGCATGGCCGCTGCCAGAGAGCCCGTTATTGGCCTCACTCTGCCCCAGAGGGAAGGCTATAGGGTACACCCTGGGCTTTCCATGGCAGCAGCATTTGTTGAGAAAAGGCCTGAACCAGGGGTACCTGGCTGGCTCAGGGGAGCACGGGACTCTTGATCTTGGGGTCATTGAATTCACACCCCACTTTGGGCGTAGTTTACTTGAAGAGAAGAGAAGGCCTGGACCAGGGCAGGGACCTTCCAGGGGACCAGAGGGAAGGTTCCCCAGACTACTCCCTTCCCCCTGCAGCGGCAATCTCCATTTCCTGCTGCATCGTACTTGCCTGGGGACATTAGCAATGAGTTACTGACCCCTCACAGGCTGGCTCTGAGCTTCATTTTCCTGGGTCCTTAGCACACGGTGGTTAGGATCGGGGGTTCTACAATCAACCTGTGATCAAATCTTTGCTCCACCAGCTAATTCACCACTTTGTGCCTCAGTTTCCTCATCTGTGAAATGGGGGTGATGAGTCCCTACTCACATGAGCTAACATGGGAAGGGCATAGTGTGGTGCTGGTTGGGAGCGTGAAGGCAGGGAAGGGGTCGGGGACTGGGAGGGGGTGTTCACGGTTCCTTCCACCTGTTGTTTTCCTCATCTGTGAAGTGAGATCAGAGAGGCTGATCTTGGATGCTCTGAGGTTCTCAGGTTGGAGAACACCGAGAAGGGCTGTGGCAGGAAGGGTTGTGCTGTGCTGCAGCCCGTCCTCTAGCTGAGGGCTAATTCGGAGACCTCTACCTTGACCAGGAGGCTGAAGCCAGCCAAGCCGCAGTCTGTGTGCTTCGGGGGGAGGCCCCAAGGTTTCTGGACCGTGTACCTGTGAGTGTGGGGGGAGGGGTGGCTATGTTGACCGGGGGTCATCCTGGCCCTGGACTTGGTCTGGCCACAGAACACAGTTTGGGAGGCCTGGTGCCAGCCCCCAGGACACTTCCTCGAGCTTTTTTGCTTTTTTTTATTTAAAGATTTTATTTATTTATTTGACAGAGAGAAACACAGTGAGCGAGGGAACACAAGCAGGGGGAGGGAGAGAGGGCGAAGCAAGCTTCCCGCCGAGCAGGGAGCCTGATGCGGGGCTCAATCCTGGGACTTCAGGATCATGGCCTGAGCCGAAGGCAGACACTTAATGACTGAGCCACCCGAGCACCCCACCACCCCCGTTTCCTCGGGCTTTGATCCCTGCCTCGAACACTAGCTGCAGAATCTGGAAAACCAAAAGTCAGTCTTGGTCTTTGCCCACCCCCAATTTACAGATCGTTCTACAACAGCCTTTCCACAGTTATTTATGAAGCGTCTATTAAGTGCCGAGCAGGAGAAGCCATGCTAACAAGTGAATGAGGGGAAGAGTTGGGGATCCCCTTTTTTCTGGGGATGGAGAAGGCCACTCTGAGGAGGTGACATGTAAGCTTCAGCCTGATGACTGGGAGAGAGCCAACTTAGGACTTGTAGGGGCCAGAGCAGTGCTGCCCAGTGGGAATAGAATGGGAATCAACTGGGTGGTTTTAAACTTTCTAGTAGCCATATTTTTTTTAAAGATTTTATTTATTTACTTCACAGAGAGAAACACAGCCAGAGAGGGAGCACAAGCAGAGGGACTGAGAAAGAGAGAAGCAGGCTTCCCGCCGAGGGGCGGGAAGCCCGATGTGGGGCTCAATCCCGGGTCTCTGGGGTCATGACCTGAGCCGAAAGCAGTCGCTTAACCAACTGAGCCACCCAGGCGCCCCTCTAGTAGCCATATTTTTAAGAAGTTAAAAGAAACAGGTAAAACTAATTTTAATAGTACATTTGATTTAACCCAGTGTATCAAAATATTATTTCAACATGGACTCAGTATAAAACATTATTACTGAGATATTTTACGTTCTTTTTTTCTGTGCTAAATCTCTGAGCTCTAGTGTCTCTTTTACACTCAGCACTTCTCAACTCAGACTAGCCCCATTTCACGTGCTCAGGAGCTACATGTGGCTATCGGCCCCTGTCTCTGACAGCTCAAGTCTAAAAGTTAAAGGCATCACTGCTTGCTGTGTGACCTTGGGCAAGTTGCTGAACCACTCTGTGTCTTGGTTTCTTGATCTGTAAAATGGGGTAGTAATAGAACCTGCCCCTTGGAGAGCTGTTATAAGAATTAAACTCATAAACATAAAGAGCTAAAATAATTCCTGACAGGCAGAAAGTGCTACTTAAAATGTTAGCTATTAATAAGAAGAATTAGAAAAATAAGAATAATAAATCTCTGAAGGAAGAGCAGTCAACAGACAACAGAGAGCAGAAGGAAGAGCAGGAGGGTGGGGGGGACATGGGAGCAGGGGCGGTGAGGGGGCACAGAGGAGGCCTGCAGTGCAACGCCCAGCACACCCAAGCCTCTAAAATGTTTCCTTTTCAGCTCCAAGAGCAGAGCCTGAGAAACCAGAGAGAAAATTCTAGGGGCCAAGACTTCATCGGACACCTGTTGCCATCTTGAGGGATGGGTGTAAGCCCTGAACGGGGGGCCTGGAGCACCCCTCAGTCTTCTCCATCCTGTCTGGCTCCAAAACTGTTGCATTCCTCCCCCTCACAGCCCATGGAAGCCAGGGCATCAGCTGGAGGGGGAATATTAATGATTCAATTTTCAACCGGGTTCCACTCCAGGGCCTCGCCTGCTACATGCATTTTTAATCATAACAAAACAGAATGACAAAGGGAGTCATTTGCAGCAAGGCAGGCCCTGTGGCTGGCCCCCCTGAAGGGTCTGCTGGGGGGAGGGGAAGCTGGCTTCCCAGCCCATAAGACATTCCTCATTCTGGTGCCCAACATCAGAGAGGGTCTAGCTAGGGGCCCAGTTCTGTGCCATGCAAGTCATTCTCTCTGAGCTGTGACTCTCTTCCAAAAGGGAGCTACTGGGTTGGGCGAGCCGAATCACTTGGGTGCCCAAGGGCTGGAACTGGACTGCTGGGGGTAGCAGACTTGACCATCTCCCTGAGGGTTCTGGCTGATCCGCAGCAGGGATGAGGAACTCTGGGAGTGATGAGAGGCCATGTGGATATGGAGGATTCCACTGCCCTCCCTCCCAGGCCTGGAGTCATTCTTCTTTTTTCTGAGCCTCTGTGGGGCTTGGTGTTGGGTACCCCAGAGCTGGCCACGTGCTTTTGGTGCTGACCTCACCTTGCTGGTCACTGGTGGTTATCTGGCCCCTCCTGATGGAAGCCACATCTTCGTTGCCAGCTGGATCACATTCTGTGTGCTCCTGGGCCCTGGCCCATCCTGTCTGGTGACTAGCTTTGCATGGAGTCCATCTAGGATGCTCTCCTTTGGCCTTCCTGATGTCTTTGAGGGCCCAGCTCGAATCCCGTCTCCCTGAGCCTCCCTGATGACTGGGCCACAACAGCAGCTTCCAGCAACCAATCTGTCTCCTTTCCCGCCACAGCCCCCAGATCTGCACCACTCTCTTGGTGCCTCTGCTGCCCTCTGACCATCGCCCTGTCCACTCTTCCAGTCTCTGGGCACCCAGCATGTAGGTGGGACTGTGTCTGCTGGCTCAATATAGTGGGCAAGGTAAACAGCCCGTAAACCTCGAGACTGTGTGGGAAATATGCAGTGGGGGGCATAATGAAGCTGTAAGAGCACAGGGACCAGTGCACGTCAACATGTCATGCCGTTTCTTCCACTAACATCTATGAAGGACTGGGTCTGTGCCAGGCGCTGCGCTAGGTGCTGCAGTGACAATGGCGACCGTGACAGTCTCCCTCTTCACAGACTTTGCAGTTAGGCAAAGAAGATGAAACAAGCCAACAGGTGCCCTATGCTCCTCCTTACATCCTCCCTTGGGTCTTAATACACAGCAGGTGCTCAATAAATGCTTGCTGGCTGGTTGGTTCTCAGTTGGCTAATTCTCTGACTATGCTCTTTCTTCCTCCTTGCTTTGTGTTTGTGAGGCTGGTTTCTGGGTTAGGCTTTTACCCATTCCCCACCAGGCAGTCCCCGTCCTGATCCAGTTAGCTCTAATCTCAGGTGTAATAGATTAGATGTAGCAAACATCACCTCTAATTAGGTGCTCGTTATGTGTCAAGTACTAAACACTGGCCAACACAGGGAATACAGGGAATATAACCTCTAATCTTTGCAACAACCCCATGGAATAGGTAATGCAATTTAGTCTATTTTATGAAGGAGGAGAATCAGGCACAGAGAGGTTAAGCCACTTTTCTGAGGTTGCACAGTAAGTAATGAGCAGAACTGAGATACAAACCCAAGCAGCCTGGTCTCAGAGTCTGTGCTCTAAACCACACAGTGTCATTCCGTAGCTGCCTCCGATCATGGAGAAAACAGGCCAGAAAGACCTATTTTCACCCCATTTACAGAAAGTCGCCGTCTTTTAGTTGACAGGGAGCCACAGCTGAGGACATGGAGGCTCTGCAGCACACCGTCCAGGAAATCATGGAAGGGCGGGGCTGGGGGGGCCCTCAGGAGTCCTCTTCTGCTTCCCTTTCAGGTTTCAGCTCAAGCAGCCAAGGCCTGGAGATGGGAAAGGACTGGTCCAGGCTCTCAAAACCAATTCCTGACTGAGGGGCTTTCCTGGCCCAGGCTATCCACAGCCCCAGGCTGCCCTCCTGAGCAGTTTTATGTGGTCAGTAGCCGGGCAGCAGACAGCTGGTCTCACGCGAAGAGGGTAGAAAGGCCCAGGAGCGGCCGCTGACTTCCTGAGTCTACACCTGCCTGCTGGCCGCAGGGACCCCTCTGAACTCTCTGGGCTTCCTGCCCTTCTGGTTCGATGCCATCTACTCCACTGTGGGCACTCCCCCTGCCTATCCATTGTGTTCCCCTGAGGTGGCAGGAAGCAGGATCTTGCCTCTCCCCTGTCACCCAGGGCAGGGCTGAGAGTAGGGATAGTACCCCACAAGGTGAGTCAGCCCCCAGGGCTCTCCTCACTCTAGCATTCATTCCAGCTTATGTGCTAGTGTGTTCTGGGTGTTGGGGGATTCAACAGTGGACAAGATACACAACAGGTCTTGCCCTGCTAGATCTTACTTTCATTTGTGTGTTGGGGTGACAGGCAGATATAAACAAGACAAAACCAAACCTAGGATGATCAGTGCATTTAGTATATGAAGGTAGAGTAAGTGTCATGGAAAAATAAGAACAGGGAGTAGGGGAGCCTCACAGAAGTTGAGTAAAGACCTGAAGGAGGTGAGAAGGAGAGCCCTGCAAAGGTCTGGAGAAGAGCCTTTCAGGCATAGGGAATACACAGCAAGTACAAAGGTCCTGAGGTAGAAACAAGCCCAGTGTGCCCAAGGCATGGCAAGGAGGGCAGTAGCTGACGTGGAACATATGAGGGGAAGCATAGAAGGAAGATGCAGTGAGACGGTAAACATCTAAAGTGGACACCCTCTGATGCCACTGACCCCAGGTGCCAGAGAGAAACAGAAATCACAGTGGCCCAGACTCTCTGCTGGGCCTGAGGCTTCCTGATCCTGTGAGAGGAAGGCCTCCGGCATCAAACCGAAGCAGAAGTCTTCCGTCGTAGAGTCAGTCTTCCTGAGCTACCCTGGTTGGCTCAGGACCTAAACGAGGGGTTTGTGGAAATTAACTGTCAGGGAGAGAGCATGCACAGTGGTAGGTGTTCTGGTTCTTTCCAAGCCCTGCCTCATCACCGAGGGAATTCCAGAAAAAGCCTGGTCCACTTATACCCCCATCCTCCTCTCTCTCTCACTTGCCTTGGTTCTTCAGGGGGAATCCAGAGAACCTTCTAGAGAACAGACAATGAGCGTGTGGTGGGGTTGGGAATAGGAGCTTGGTGGCTCATCTGCCTTCAGCCCCATCACCAGAATCCTTTACCATGGAAATGACCTTTCCCTTTGCCCCAGAAAAGGGCTTTCTGAAGCTCTTGTGCCCATAGCTGCTTCCCAAGGAAGGAGGTCTCAGTCAATTCCTGACTTTTCTAGAAACTTAGGAGACCCTGGTCGTTGTTCTGAGGTGGGTCGGTGGACACAGCCTTCCTCTCACAGCCTTGATCTGAGTCCCTATGGGCTAAGGCTATTTTGCTCCGGAGCCTGAGGCTTCTGCTTTCTGGGCTTATGTTGTCTCCTTCCTGCCTCCAGCCACCTCTCTCTGATTTAAGGGCAGGTTTTATTCCCGAGCTGCCTGAGGGCTCCTCTTTCTGATTGTATTAAAGTCTTCGTAATTCTCCCCTCATTAATGATTGGCATATTTTTACCTCTCACTAAAGGAGCTTCAAGGCGACTCCCGGGGGGGCCCTGCTCTCCGAATGAAACAATTTCATCCTGCTCCAGAAACGCATTAAAAAGGGTTCGAGTCAGGATCTTATCGCCAGTTAGAGAAAGCTAATCAAATTACTTCTATTTATTAGCTGGTACAGCAGTGTGTCATCCCATCAAGCCCGGTCCCAAGTCCAGCCCGGGGAGGGTGTGCCCAGAGCACCCTGGCTGCTGGCGGAGGGCAGTGCTGGATGGACTGACAGACAGACAGCCCACTGCCCAGCCTCCCTGCTGTCCCGGCTGACATCTTTGCACCTGCCATGCTGGCCGTGGAGCGGGGAGGAGCCGCGGCCACAGCGGTCAGTGGTGGCTCCTCACCGGCACCTGCGTGCTCCCCTAGCCGGAGGGCGCATCTCAGCCCCAGACTGCCTGTCCTCGGCAGAGCTCGGAGAGGAATGGCAGGGTATTTATGAGAACACGCGTAATCTCCCTTACCTGGGGAGAAAAGAATATAGACTATTTTGCTTTTCTTTGGGGAATAGGTTTGTGGTTGTTTTATTTTTTTTTTTAAGAAAAGAACATTTTTAAGAAGAAACTACAGAAAATAGTGTGTATCTACTACCCCAAATTGACAATTGATAATATGTTGCTATATATGTTTCATGTTTTAATAATGGAATTAATATTGCGGGCAAGTTAGAAACTCCTTTGTAACCATCCCCCAGTTGCATTATTCCTCTCCCGTCCGCAGTGACAAGTCTCGTGGATTTATTATGTATGTTTCTCGGCCCTGAAGAATTTTTTTTTTTAAAGATTTTATTTATTTGACAGAGAGAAACACAGCCAGAGAGGTAACAAAAGCAGGGGGAGTGAGAAAGGGAGAAGCCAACTTCCCGCTGAGCAGGGAGCCCGATGTGGGGCTCGATCCCAGGTCTCCAAGATCATGACCTGAGCCGAAGGCAGTCGCTTAACCAACTGAGCCACCCAGGCGCCCCTGAAGAATTCTTTTAAATAACATAGAGCTATCCAAGAATGGCACTGTCTAGCAGGTGCAGCCGCCCACCTCCACTCTGCAGCATCACAAGTGTGGGCCCCAGCTTTGAACCTCAGGTCAGAGCTCTGTGCCCTTGAGCAAGTGGCTAACCTCCCTATATCTCACTTTCCCTACCTCTGAAATGGGAATGATAATAGCACCACCCCTTAGGATCTGCTGTGAGGATGAAATGAGCCGAGTAAAGCACTTAGCAAAGCACATGCCCTGGCAATGTGCAGGCACGCCATCCTCTCTCCCTCCTCCACTTGCACCTCGGGGCGGGGAGGCCCATGTGGCTTCTGGGCTCCGTGTCAAATGGACACGTTCGTGCCCACCCAGCTCTAGGCTGCTAAAAGACATGGGGTGTGTAGTGTCCAGACAGACCCCCCTGGTCCAGGCATCCTGGAATTCTACCATTCAGCGCATGGAGAAAGCAGCCTGGGTGGGAGAATCTGGCTTCTCGGCCCCGCATCCCCTGGGCCCACCCGGGCTGGACCAGAGGAGCAGTCCCCCCGCCCAGCCAGCCCAAGGCTGGGGTCTCTTCCAGCTGTACAGGCTGCCTTCCTGGCCCCAGGAAGGGTTCAAAAGGCTACGCTGCATGCCCCATCACGTAGCATAAAAGGACATATTGATTGGTTTGTAGGAGCATTTCCTGGGGTCCTTTATATCTCACTCCCTCGCCGCCATAATGAAGAGACTGAGCGCACAGAGGACGGGAGAGGCCGGCACACATGCATCCGGGTGGGATTTCTTCATCTTATCAATCAGGACTTTAATTAGACACGTCCGAGAGGGCAGTTCCATCTTGGGGCAGACGGCAATCTTTATCAGGTGTGCCGCATCTCTAATTACTGTGTACTGACAGATAACAATTGGGGGGCAGGGTGGGGAGCCCAGGAGGCAGAGAAAGGACAGCAGGGCCCAGAGAGTGGCCATTCACCCAAGGAGTGCGTCCTTCCTAAGCAACCTGGAAGGAAAGGCTCTGGTTCCAATAGCCAGGGGCAGGGGGACGAGGCTGCAGATAAGAGCCCTCGGAGTGATTGCAGGGATGCGGCATGGAGAACGACCAGGTCAGTAGATGGACAGATGTGAGGATCCCCTGCCCCCAGTTCCTGGGCTCCCCACATGTACCTCTTTCTTTTTCTTTAGCTCTGAATTTCAGTTTTGCTCAGTGTTTTAAATGATATAGAAGAAAAAGCAAGGAAGTTCTAAATTTGAATCCTATGACTTGGCTCCATGGCCGCCAGTTTGTGTGACCTTGGACAAGTGACTGACCCTCTCTGGGCTCAGTTGCCTTCCCGGGCAAGTGGAGACAGTCACACTACTCGCAGGATAGCTACTGTCATGAATTGAAATGAGGTGTGTGCAACTATGTTTGTCCTCCTTCCCTGCCTTGCCCTCTATCCTGTCTGGGGAATGGTTTTATTTAGGGACCATTTAGATCACCAAAGGCTTAAGACAAAGGCTCCTGCCTATCTGGGCTGAGTTTTCTGCCCAGCAGTGTGGACCAGTCATCAGAAACAGTGGGTCAAGGGATGGCAAATGAGGCGCAGAACCTTTCCGTAGTTGACCAACTCTGCCTCGGGCCACATCCACGGGCTTAGCGGGAACAGAGAGAGCACGGCGGAGGCAGGGGCCTGAACTGGAATGCTTGCACTCTGTTATGAACCAAGTGAGTTGAATCATTTACCCTCTGTGAGCCTCAGTTTCTTCATGGGCCAGCACATGCCAGGGCACACAAAGTACCTGGACCAGGCTTAGCCCTGCACCCAGGAGACTGTTCAGTGGGGCAAGCAAGACGGGGCTACCCCAGACCCAGCTCTAGTGCACATGCTCCAGTCTCCTGCATATGCGATTTTCCCGTCTTTCTTTCTCCAGGCGTTGGCTCTTCTGCCCCTGGGCTCGACTCTCCCCGGTCCTGGGACCTACCCTCTCTCCCAGAGAAACCTGCATGATGCTAACTCTGTCTAGACACCTTCCCCGCTCTTTGTTCACCAGTTTTCGGGGGGAGGGGGGCTTTGCATCCTGCTGTCCCCTCCCCAGATACCACACTCCAGGTTCTTGCAGAGATCCCTCAGAAGGTAATCACTTTGGCCAGAACTCTGATTACCAGTTCCGTGATCACTCCCCATGGCCTCCTGTCCCCAAAAGCCTTCTGACGCCATCAGAGCCCTTGGTCCTGGGTTCTGGGGGCCAGCATTTCTCTTGACGGACAGACTTGGCTTGAAGGCTTTGTTATTATTTTTTCAAAAATTTATTTATTTATTAGAGAGACCGGGGAGGTAGAGGGGCAGAGGAAGAGGGAGTCGGTCCTAAGTAAACTCCCCGCTGACCATGGAGCCCAATGCGGGGGCTCAGTGTTACCACCCTGAGATCACAACCTGAGCTGAAACCAAGGGTGAGACCCTGAACCGACTGTGCCACCAGGCGCCCTGGCTCAAAGGCTATAAATGCTTCTGGCCTCTAGGGTCTCCGGCCAAGTCCCAGGAAGGAATGGGCCCCAAGGGGGTCCCGGGACGGAGGGGGAAACAAAGGCTAAGTGCTGGTTCTTTATGAATCATCGAATCTGACAAAACATCCTTGCTAGACAGAGACCTTAATCTCTGCTCAGAGAGAAACCAGCTTGTCCACGATCTCCGGGAGCATAACATTAGTCTGGTTCTAGTGGTGAAGTTGGTAGTCTTTAAACTACTTAGGGAAGTGAGAACATTCCAAATAGAATGAGATTGGGCAGCACGGGCTAGGGAGGTAGCCAAGAATGTCCCTGGATGAGAATTCTTGTGAAAGGCTTTGATAAGCAAGCCTACACTCAAACATTTCTCCAAACGGACTATGCACAGCGGAGAAGGGTATGGGAACGCAGTACTCTGGGAGGCAAGAGTTACTGTGTCCCTGAGAGCACCTCTGAGGTCATCGACCTGGTCCGCCCTGGACTTGGGCTGATAGAGACCCCAGGGTGGAGTTTCAGAATGCTAGGCTGGCTGGAACATGGGAGGACAGGTAGGTGGAGGGCGTGATAGGGGTGTATAGAAGGTTGGGGAATAGCCTCACCTTAGAGACTTCAGGATGTGGGTGGGGAGACAGAGCTAATGTACAAGATCCTGTAAAAGAACAATGAGGGCTTTACTGGGGCGCATAATGAGAGCTCCCAAGAAGGAGTGGGCACCATGGGGTAAGTGTGAGCTACTTTCTTTCCTCTGCCTCTCTAGATTGCATACCTTCCCAAAGAGGTGGCGTTCTAGCAGGAAAGAAGGAACGTGATGAACAAAGGCGGCGGGTCCGCAGAGAACTTGGTGAGAGAACTAAGCAAAGCTGCAGGTCAAGCCTCCCTGAGCTCTGGAACCTTTCCAGGGAAATGCTGCTGATCCCAGTAAAGGAGCTCCTTCACCTGACACCTAACACATTGCACATACTTCACTTGAATTCTTCTCCAGGCACCAGCCTCCCTGAGAGGTAGGTGGTTAAGATCAACCCCATTAATCCAGATTTGGAAACTGAGGCAAGTGAAGAAAATTGGGATGGGGGAGAGGGATGGGCGGGTAAGAACATGGGCTATGGAGCCAAAGAGTTCTGGTTTGAATTTGGTCCCTTTGAGCTTCGATTTTCTCATCTTTAAAATGGGAATAGTGACGTTTATGCCACAGAGTTGTTGGATGGCCGTCCCCAAGTGTGTTCCGTGGCACAGAGTAAAAACTCGATATATAGTAACTGCTTTGGATTTTTCATTCATTCAGTCATGTGTTTGTTCGTTAGTTCATTCATCAAGAAAAATACTTGTCAAGCACCTCCCCCATGCCAGGCGTGGTGCCACATCCTGGGGTCACAGCGGTGAACAGCAGCCAAGTCCTGCTCTTGAGGCACTTACGTGCTAGTGGAGAGATGGGCTGTGACCAAGTAAACAAAGAATTAGATCATCACAGAGCAGAGTAAGCAGCGAAGAAGGAAACACAGGGTGGTGGAGAAGGTGGTGGGGAATCTTCTAGATGAGGTGCTCAGGGAAGGCCTCAGAACTTTCTGGCCTCGAGCCTGAAGTGTAAGAATGACTCAGTCATGCCAAGAGCAAATCAGGCGTGGGAAAGTACAGGTACAGAGCTGGGGTCTTTAGGCTATCCGAGGAACAGAAATGAGTGAGCCTGCTGAGGGGGAGGGTGGTCCCCGGGGGAGGTGGGCAGACAGACCAGGCAGGGCTTTGTAAGTTATAGTTTATTCTAAACATGGTGCGAAGTCTTTGTGTGGTTTAGAGTAGGGAGACAAGGGCATGTTGTAGGGCTCAAGGGCATGGGGTCGAAGGCCAGCTGGTCTGCATTTGAGTCCTGCGGAACCAGAGTTGCCCAAAATATGTGTCTTAAGGCAACAGACATCACTGAATTTGCTCACAGATGTGGAATGTGGCTGGAGCTTGGGGAGGGTGGTCAGTCTCGGCTCAGGGAGCGTCAGGCTGGGGCAGAGCGGAGTCGGTGGCTCACTTCCATGTCTGGCAGGTTGTACTGGGTGAGGGGGCTGACAGGCCTCATTCCTCTCCAAGTGGGCTGGAGCTTCCTCACAGCAGAGTGGGTGGGCTGTCAGGGTGAATGGTCCAAGCTGCATGGCTCCTTGCAGTCTGGCCTTGGAAATCACGCCTCATCACTTCTGCCTCTATGGATTGAAGCTAGTCACTCAGGCCGGCCCAAATTCAAGGGGACAGGAATTAGGCTTCATTTCAAAGTAGCAGGAGCAGTAAAAAATTTGTAGGAGCGTCTGCGTGACTTAATTGGTTAAGCATCTGCCTTCGCTCAGGTCATTATCCCAGGCTCCTAGGATGGAGTACCACATCAGGCTCCCTGCTCAGTGGGGAGTTTCCTCTCCCTCTCCCTGCCACTCCCCCTGCTTGTCTGCTCTCGCTTTTTCTGTCAAATAAATAAATAAATACACCTTTAGAAAAAAGAAGAGGGCGCCTGGGTGGCTCAGTGGGTTAAAGCTCTGCCTTCAGCTCAGGTCATGATCTCAGGGTCCTGGGATCAAGGCCCACATCGGGCTCTCTGCTCGGCGGGGAGCCTGCTTCCTCCTCTCTCTCTGCCTGTCTCTGTGCCTACTTGTGATCTCTCTGTCAAATAAATAAATAAATAAACAAATAAACAAACAAGTAAATAAATAAATAAATTGTGGCCATGTACTGAGGAGTGGAGAGGTAGGTCAGAGGTTAGATCAGAGACAGATCAGGCAAAACCTCGTCAGTCCTGCTAAGGAGTTTTTAGCAGTGTGAAGTCCTTGGGCGATTTGAACTAAGGTGAGGACGAGTGTAGAGGGTGACAACATGGCTTCTTGAATTAGGCTTCTGGATTTCGGTGGGGCCTGTGCTACTTATGAGCTGTGTGACTTTGGATGTATTTCATAGCTTCTCTGGGCTTGGTCTCCTCATCTGTGAAATGGGATTAGTAAGGGGACCTGTGTCAGAGGGAAGGAAATCCCCTTAATGCTTAATAAGGGGCTGGAACTGTGCCTGCACATCGCATGTGCTCCAAACCTTCTCTACTGCTATTGGACTTGGGCTTGCGAACACCTGCCCTGGCGGCCGTGTAGAGAAGGCATTGTGGGGCGACTAGAGGGGGACCAGGGAGACGCGACTGGGCGGTAGAGCCAAGACCTCAACGCAGAGCTTCCTGGTGCTCTGCACACTTTCTTTTGACAACGTATTTACTATGTGCAAGATACTTGTCCGTGTTAATTCCTGGGGCCACTGTGACAAATGACCACGAACTGGGTGGCTTGAAACACCAGAAATTTATTCTCCCACAATTCTGGAGGCCAGAATCCAAAATCAAGCTGCCTGGCAGGGCCATGCTCCCTCTGAAGGCTTTAAGGGGGGAACAGTTCCGTGTCTGTTAGCTTCCTGTGGCTGCCGGGGAAGCCTGGGTGCCCCTTGGCTCATGGATGTGCCCCTCCAGTCTCCATCTGTGTGTTCACGTGGCCTTCTTCTCTGTGTGTCTCTCTGTCGCTGTGTCCACGTTTCCCTCCTCTTCTAAGGATACCAGCGCCCACCAACTCCGGGATAACTTCACCTTAACTTGGTTGCATCTGCAATGGTCATATTCCTAAATCAGGTCATGTTCACAGGGCGCACATGAATTTTGGCGAGAGAGTATTTCTTCCAGTTCACTGTCAGGGCTGTTACTGGGGGGGACAGAAGTGCTGCGGTCCTGCCCTTAAGGCAGAGGGAAGCTCTTATATTCGCTGCCGATGTTCCTGGTAGGAAATGAGACATCCTAGTGGGAAAGTGAGCGCCCCTCAGCCCCTGGCCTTTTCTAGACACCTCCCAGGCCAGCCCCTGAAATGAGCCGACCCAGCCAGAGGAGGGCACTTAGTTTCCTGGGTTCTAAACCAGGAGACAGGGAGCGCACAGGGTGCATCTGTCAGTCGGAGGGACTCCTCCGGGGCTAGGCCATCAGACACCCAGGGGGCTGGGGGCTAGGGGCTGGGTGAGCGGCCGGCCACCCCGCCATTCCTTCTCAGTGCCCAGTCGACCAGCTCCCCTGGGCTGCCGAACCCCGGGGCCCTGCATCCACATGGGCCTGGGGACGTCTGCCCTCGCAGCTTCCGACAGCTCCAGAGGGGCTGAGCCCAGGTGAAGTCTGAGGAGTGTGCCCAGGATCAAGCAGGATTCCGTAATTGGACTGTTGTTCTTTCATTTTGCCCCGTCGTCGCGAGCGGATTATAGACACTACATGCTATAGATTTCCTGTCAGACCTCATGAATCAGGCCCACTGTCTTATTTACTGTTGGCCAGCGGCTGTGAATAACAGCGCCCTGCACACGCGCACACAGGCACGTGCTGGGGCAAACACCGCCCGCAGAGCCGGCCCTGCTGGGAGGGAGCAGGCAGTGCCGCTCCCCACGCTCCTTCCTCCGCAGCTGCAAGAGGCCTGCTCCTCTGAGCTGTCGCCCCACTAGGGAGGTGGCCTTGCTGAGGCTTCATTTTACTGCATCCAACTTAGAGTTACTGTCTGTGGGCCTAAGGGGGAGTCTGGCCCCTAGACTGGTCTGTTGTCGCCTCTACCTATACCTCTAGGCAGCGAGGAAAGATGGATATTGTGCCTGGGCTCTGAGGCCAGAGAGATGGGGCTCATATCCCAGCAAGGTCTCCTGATAGCCCTTGTCAGCCTGGGCTGGCTGCGTGTTCCCTCCTCTGCGGAATGAAGGAATGACAGCATTCATTCTCGAATGCACACATGTGAGGGGAGGATGAAGCTCAAACGTGTGAGGGGAGGCAGTGGGAGAATTAGTTGAGAATTCTTGGGAGCACTGAGCATGGTACGGAAGGCCAGTCGCCCCGAGCTAGCCCTGTGCTACTGAGAGCCGCTGCCTGAGTGAGCCTCAGGGTAGACACTGAGCTAGCTCACCAGGCCACCCAGAGACTACTTGGGGTGGGTGTGGCTGCATTTTGCATATAAAGAACTCCAGGGCTCAGAGAGGTTAAGTAATTTGTTCAAAGTTGCACAGCTATGGAGTGATGGAGTCCAGACACAAATCCAGCTCTGTCTGGCCCTAAGGTCCAGGGTATCTCCATTAGGCCCACTTTTCAGTCAAGGACTCCAGGCAGACAATTCAGAAGGAGCTGTTCCCCTCACTGAGCCACCAACCAGTCCAAGGCAGCAACCCCTTCCTTTCTCATCCCTGCCTGTGTAGGGGCTGCTCAGATGGACGTTGATCCTCCTTGTGGAGTTTGAACCCTTATCCTGTGGCTCAGGGCTGGGGGGGGGGGGTCAAGGGTGGAGCTTATGGGCTGCTTGTCTTTTCCTGTAGAGCATCTGTATCACTTCTAGCATGCAGCCGGGCTGGGAGCTGCTGAGGGTATATGCCATGGGTGTCCAGCTCGCTGTTCTTCCTCTTTGTCCTAACTGGACAAGAAGTTTCTAGATGGATGGATGGATGGATGGATGGTTGCATGGATATGTCCCTACTAGCTTCAGAAAAAAAGTGTCCAGGTGCATTTTAAACCAAATATGTGCCACGTTTCCCACTGAACCTCTCTTGTCCAGTTTATTATTATTATTATTACATTATTTTACTTTTTCAGTGTTCCAAGATTCATTGTTTATGCCCCACACCAGTGCTCCATGCACACGCGCCCTCAGTACCCACCACCAGGCTCGCCCCTCCCCCACCCTCCTCCCTTCCAAGACCCTCAGTTTATTTGAATCCAAAGTCTCTCGTGTTTCATCTCATTCTCCAATTTACCCCACTTCCCATTTCCCTTCCTTCTCCTACTGTCCTCCATATTACCCACAAGTAAGTGAAACCATGTGATACTTGACTTTCTCTACTTGGCTTATTTCACTCAGCATAATCTCTTCCAATCCAGTTCATGTTTTTACAAAAGTTGGATATTCATCCTTTCTGATGGAGGCGTAGTATTCCATTGTATATATGGACCACATCTTCTTTATCCATTCATCTATCGAATCTTGTCCAGTTTCTTTAATAACAGCCATTTCAAGGTGGCACAGAGCTAGAAAAATCATCCTTAGAATGCACATTTTTTTTTGCTTCAATTTAAACAGAGATGCTGGCTCCCAGAGGAGCAGACACCAATGACCTTTTGCCCCACGGGTTCAGGGCCAGACGCAGCCTAAGAGGGGGTGTCCAAGGCTGGACGCCGCTGACCCCTCCCATGAGACTTGCTAGGGGCTAGACATGGTTGGCAGCTGGCCTTTTCCCGCCCAGACACTGCAACCTCACAGCCACCCCCGGGTCATTTCTTACTCTCCTCTCCTTGCATCTTCAAAACTCAGGTCAGGAAAGAGGACCGAGGCTTCGATCTTTTCTGGGCTGTTCCCCAGGCACCTGTGTGAGACCTCAGAAGCACTTTTGACTGATTGCATCCTTAAAGGCAGCATGGTTCCTGAGAAAGCAGGTTGCTGTGAATTCCTGATCCATAAAATGGGACTAAGAACACCTGTCTCACAGAGACATGATGGGGCTTGGGGTCCCTGAGTCCTCCCCCAAGTCTAGGATAAAAGGTCATATTTCATTTCTTCTGTGTCTTAACAGGCCCAGGGAGGGTGTTAAGTGCAAGTGTGACACACTGTGGAGCTGGTTTCCTCCCAAAGCTTCGGGATTCTTAGCCCGGGTATGTCCACCAGGACCTGACATGCCCCATGGTGACACGTGTATTCAGCCTTTCTTCTCTGGGAGGTAGATGCATTCTCTTCCTTCCCCCAAGAAGAGAGACTTCCACAGGTAATATGGCCCACGGGCAAATAAGGATTGAGTGAGCCACACCTGCCCTTGGGGAACCCCCAACCTCAAGGCCTGTCCCATGAGTCATCTCCGAACACAGCCCCTCCCCACTCCCCCAAGCTTTCTCTAGCTTGTTCTGTGCCCAGAGGAAACGCTTCATCCTCAAATGTAATTGTGTCTGAGGAGGTGTCCTCTGCGACCAGGCAGGTCACGGAGCCCACGAGTGAGTCAGCGCATCCGGCCCGAGTTAATTACAGCACCAGGGCTGGCGGGCAGCTGCAGTCTAGGGCCGCCGGGCCGCTGGGCAGGAGATGACTTCCAGCACGGAAGGGGTCCCGGGCAGGCCAGGGCTTCTGGCTGGGGTCTGCTGGGCTGCACAGGGCACAGCAGAGGCCATGGTTGGGGGGGGGGGTGTTCTGCGTCTAAGCGGGGAGGTGGAAACAAGAAGGGAGGTTGTTCTCCAAACTGCTCCACACTTTGGCTTCATATTGGCTATTTCCATTTTCCTTTGGATTCTGCGTACAGTATTCACAAGCAATCAGAATTTTTCTGTGACTCCTCTGTGCCCAGTGAGATGGACTGGTCTGGTGGCCAGGGGGTAATTTTCTTCGATTGCTGTTCACCCAGGAAGGCACCTCCTCATGAGAGGTGCCCTAGATGCCCAGAGCCGAGAATGGTGCCCAGCACACTCTAGGCACTTAACTGACAGTTTTGAACAAATGACTGAGATTTGGACTCCCCGATTGGGTTTATCTTAACTACCAATAGCTGAGCGGGGACAAGAGAAGAATAGAAAGAAATGAGTTGTTACAAGGAAAGAGAGAAATGGGTCTACTGGCATGTGAGTCCACAAAGGCGGGCTTTGTGGGTCCCTTGCACCTAGAACCACACCTGGCTCAAAGCAGAGCTCATTAAAGATTTGTTAAATGATGAGAGAATGGAGAAAAAAGGCGGGGTGGGGGGGCATGCACCTGGGGCAGGTCTAATGAAAACCAGAGAAGCTTAGTGAGAGCAGTCCTCGTCTCTCTCCCACACTTCCCTTCTCACCCATTTTTCAGGCACCTATTCATGGGGAAGACAGATCTTCTCTTAAAGATATTGGAGGTTTCTTTTCTTCCTGCACACCCTGAATGCCCCCTACCACCCTTCTCCACTTTCTGACTATCTACTCCAAAAAGGATTTCTGTTTGAGAGCTGTCTCTAGTTCCAGACAGGACATCTAAATGGAATCTCTGCTTCTTTCCCTCCTTCATAAGCTGGGCTAGACAATCCAGAAGGAAGCTCTGCTTCTCCTGGAAGCCTGTCCTCCCTCAAACCAGCTGAGGCCATGGGGAGGGCAGGCCACATGCCCAGCTGCCTTTGAATGTATGGAAGGCTCTGTGTTAGACCGAGGGCTCATTCAGAATAGCCTCTGCCAGGAGCTTTGCTGTCTTCCTAGAGAGAAAGGGGATCTGCATATGAAAGCCTGGATACCCCGAGGAGTTCCAGTAAGCTGGCTGAAGGGGTCATGGAGAGGCTTGCAAGCCTGCCCAGGTTATTCACAGTGAACACTGCAGGGACCCCAAGTTCCCTGGACAGTAGAAGCCACCAGCCACATGTATCCACAGCTTTGCAGTGAAAGACTGGGTCATTGCACAGTTTTCAGATTTGGCAGTTCGTGCATTTCCAAGCTAGACTATCCAAAGCCAAGTGAGTCAGGATTCTGCCTCCCAGAACCTGGAGCCCTCCCATGAACCAGGCACGATGACAGGTATATCAGGGTGCTTGGTGGGGTAACTGTTGAGTGAGGGGGACCAGGGCATGCATGACTCCCCATGGGGCTGATGCCCTCTGTTTGCCACGACGGTAGGCCACCTGGACACAGCTGGAGGGACTAGCGTGATGCTGCCTCTCCTTCTGCCCCTCCCCTCTGCAGGAGCCCATGAGCAGTACATCAGCGACGTGGGGCTCTGGCAACGCTGAGTGAGGCTGGCAGAAGGAAACTGGCAGGTGAGGTGCAGGGACCTGGGCACACCTGCCTGCTGTCTGCCCTGCCTCTCCCAACTAGATGCACCTTTGTCATCCTGCCTGGAACCATGGGCTAGCCCAGACAGGTAGAGGACAGCGCTGCCAAGACCGCAGGCTTGGGATGGATGCCCTTACGGCCAGCCAGCTTTGTACCAGGGCATGACCCTGGCAATCGTGCCGACTGTGAGCACTGCGGGCATGGGGTGAGAGAAACAGTGAGTGGGCAGGGCAGGTTCATCCCCACGAATAAGAAAAAAATTAAAGTTAATACCCTATATGGTAGTTTCCTAGGGCAGCTCTAACGAAGGACCACACATTGGGTGGCTTAAAATGACAGAAGCTTATCGTCTCCAAGTTCTGGAGCCTTAGAAGTCTGAAATCAAGGTGTCAGCAGGACCATGTTTTCTCTGAAAACTGGAGGGGAAAATGCTTCCTGGCTTCTTCCTAGCTTCTGATTGGGCTGGCAATCCCTGGAGTTCCTTGGCTCACAGATACAGCCCTTCAACTTCTGCTTCCATTGTCCCATGACGTTCTCCACACGCACGTGTGCATGCATGGGTGTGTGTGTGTGCATGTGCGTGTGTGTTCTGTTCTTTTTTTTTTTTCAAAGATTTTATTTATTTGACAGAGAGAAACACAGCCAGAGAGGGAACACAAGCAGGGGGAGTGAGAGGGAGAAGCAGGCTTCCCGCCAAACAGGGAGCCCGATGTGGGACTCAATCCCGGGATCATGACCTGAGCTGAAGGCAGTCGCTTAACCAACTGAGCCACCCAGGCGCCCCGTGTGTGTTCTGTTCTTACAAGGACGCTGGTCATACTGGATTAGGGCCCACCCTACTTCACTATGACTTCATCTTAACTTGATTACATTTACAAAGACCATATTTCTAAATGAGGTCACATTCAAAGGTACTTAGGAGCTAAGACTTCACAAATTTTAGGGGACACAGTGCTACCTGTAACAACTGTAAGTATCTTATCTTGCAGGTGAAGGACAGGAATGTTATCTTGTGTACAGAACTGTATGCAAAAAGCCGGTTTTCCTTTCTATTCAGTACACATGGCCTCTTCTCATAAGCCATCCAGAAACAGGAACTGGGTTTATGTCAGTAAGGCACTCCCGCTAACTGATGAAGAATTTAAGCTCCAGGTTTTGGCTGTCCTGTCAGCTGTTGAATCTGCAGCATCTGAACAGTGACTGGCACAAAGATTTGCTGAATGAATGAATGAACAAATGAATGAATGAATGAATGAATGGGTTTGGTGGTGGGAGCTCCAGAAGCGTCAGGTTTTAACTGTGTGACTCAAGGAAAATCACTTACCTGCCTGGTTTTGTTTCCTCATACCTAAAGTGGAAGGAGGAATGAGCACATTAATGGGAGTATTGCGTGAGAAACTATGTAACGGTATCAACTCGGTTCCTGGCACATAGTAAGTATTGAATAAATGCTGATTAAATGAGAATCTGTTGGAGTCCGTGGTTTGGTCTTTGAGTTTTACAGCTGGAACGACGCCAAGCTGCTGAGTGGCAATGTAGCTACACACTGCTTTTCTGCAGGGAAGGGTTGAGTTGCTTTAACCAGGGATCTGCTAGTGAGAAATGATTAACCCTCAGGTGGAAGGAAGAGAATGGGTCACTGGGGATGGATTATTATAGAGACCTGGATAAGAACACAGTTTCTGGGGCCAGTCCCTGGGGTTTCAAATCCCAGCTTGGGCTCTTGCCAGCTGTGTGGCCTCTGGCACCCTGAGGCTCAGTTTCTCCGACTGTAAAGTGGAACAATAATAGCGTCTACCTGGTGGCCTGGTGGTAAGGATTGAACTTCAGTGTGTGGCACATGGTGACAAATACGTGAAGTTTACTATTATTAGGATCACGGTTGAGTCCTCTGCCCTGATTGCTCAGAGCTGGATCATTGGAAAACCTACCCCTCGTGTTGTGGGCTGGCTCCTGGGAACACAGGCTCTCACTCTCCTCTCCCCAGCGCCCAGAGCGCAGCCGGCCGAGCACTTGCCCACCCCCTCCAGCGCGCGCCCGCGTGCCCGGCGGAGCTCCGCGCACTCCGAGATCCAGCGCGCCCTCTGGTGGCGCTCGGCCGGGACGCGGCCGCGCCAGGGTCCCGGCTGCTGTCGGGCGGACCACGAGGGTCGCCCAGTGCGCTGTCCCGTCGTCCCGACGCGTCCTGCTCTGGGGGGCCCTTGTCCGTGGCCCTTGTCCGTGAGTACGCTCTATAGGAGGAGCTATCTCTCTCTGCGCCTTCCTTGCGAGCGTGCCGCTGTCCCAGGGAGAGCGGGAGGACAGAGGACACGTCCTCGTCGTCGCGGGGGCCAGGGTCTGCCCTTTCGGTGCGGCTTCAAGGGGGAACAGGGCTGACGAGCGGCCCTTTCACGGCCCCCACCCCGCTACTTTTTTCCTTAGTGTGATGTTGAAGCCCTCTGGGCGGCTGAAAGTGCCTCGTATCTGCAAATTTGCCCGTTTGTAGATTCGCACCGTGTGTCTGGGGCTCACCAGCTATTTCCAACCCGGAAGCTAGAGGAGGGGGCTTCTGGCTGCGTCTGTGTCTGCAAGGACCTGTTCTGGCATCTTCAGCAGCAGCGTGTCTAACGGTATTTAGTGCGAAGCCCTTACCAGATCTAAGTGCTGGCGTTTGTGCCTCTTTTTGCTCCGAGAGCTGTAGGACCCAGAGGTGCAGTAGCACCTAGGAGGGAACCAAGGCTCAGAGAGGTTGGTGGCTTGTGCAAGATCACACAGAGTGGGGCAGTGTGGCTCCAAGCTGATGTCACCACCCCCTCGGCTTACTGTGCCGGACTGAGTTCTGTGCAGTTAGCTGGTCCAGCTTGCCTGCCCTTATATATGTGCACTCTGATCTCCCCATCTAGAGTGCCTCTCCTCATGCTCAGGACATCTGCTTGGCAAGCTCTTCTGTGAATTCTTCCCTGCCTCTCTGTGCCCTCCAGGTCCCCCACTCCCATCCTGTCTCTTCGTACACCTGTCGCCCATGGTACTTTGCTAGCCTCTGCTATGAGGCTGTCCTTGCTCCCCCCACCTCCCAGCCCAGCAGGCACAAGGCAGGTGCTCACTAGCAGCAGCCTTTTTCCAGGGACATAGCTCCACATCGTCCTCGGAAGTGGGGAGGAAGAGTACATCAGTCCCATCTTAGAGCTGGAAATGCCGAGGTCATGGAGATGAAGGGTTTCGCCCACTCCACCGAGTGAACCAAATGGGAGATGCTTTCACACGGTCCGTTGTTCTGTGCTCATCTGCTCAGGTCAGAGACTTGTGAGGGACACCCCACAAGGACCTGTGGCATGGGTCATGAGGATGGAAGAGTGGGGGTGTCTGTGCGGGGAGATCCTGGGCTTTATCTGCAGAGGCCACGGGGGGGGGGGGGGGGGAGAATTTGAAATCAACATTTGTTTTATTCTGCAGGGTCTTTTCTTGAAAGACCTCATCCTGGGGGCACATCTTCCTTCTGGGTGTGTCTCCTTTCCAGGCAGCCTTCTTTGCCATTTGATGCAGTGGAGAGCCTCCGGGGCATGGGGGTGCTGCTCCCCAGGGGCAGCTGGGGGCCAGGAGGCAGAGCTGGTGCCTCCGAGGCCTGGCATGCACTCACGCCTTCTCCCTTAAGTACCACAGTGCTTGCCTCACTCCACACCCCCACTGGGTGATTCCCAGTCTTCACCATCCCCTTTTCCAGCAGAGCCTCCCACTCACCTTCTGGTCCTTCCCCCTCGCACCCCAACCAGCCAGCTCACCGGGTGCTTGCATCTGCGTCAGTGTGGAGTACAGCAGGCATTTCTCCTGCTGTAGTGAGCTCTTCATAAGGAGAAAGATCAGGCCTTCTGTTCTGTCTGCCTCCCCCTCAGGGGCCAGCACAATGCTGGGTACTCACAGATGCTCCAGAGGGGCAAGTTGCTTAACTTCGCAGAGCCTCGATTTCCTCCTCTGTGAAATGGGGATAATATAGCCACATGTGTGAGACTGTACATCAGAGTACCTAGCACAGGGGCTCCAGCGCCCAGGACGCAATCACTCAGAGTTAGTTCCTCATCTTCCCTGTCAACACAGGGCACCTCAGCCCCTGACCTCCTGCTTTTACCGGGGATGACCCATGGTGAGTAGTATGCGTGCTCTCTCCTGCCTCCCCAGACCCAGTGGACTGGTGTTCAGAGGTCCAGTGCTCTCTTTTCTGTATGCCTCTCCCCCACCTCGGGCGACTGGCAGGGCTCGATGCCTCAGCGGGCTCCAGCAAAGTGTAGGTGGGGTCTGGGCGGATCCCCCGGTACCCAGCTAGAGCCCTAGGAGCTGGCAGTAGAGATGTGGACGTGGCCATCATTGACTTGATCTGTTCTAAAGCCCCTTCCTACCTTCTCCACAGGCGACAGAGGAGTGGATGGGTGGTGGGGTTGGGGACAGGGCTGGGATTTCTGACCCCGCACTTGCTGTGTCTGTGAACAATGGCGCAGGCTATCGCACTTATCCCACCTGGCTGTGCTTCAGGCCGAAGCACTGGTTCCCACAGTGTGTGCTGGGGTAGGTTTATCGAGTGTGATTTTCTAAGAGTTGTCCGTATTAGCTCACTTCATCTGCACAATAATCCTATGAGCCAGGTACAGCATTTCCCACATTTTACAGATAAGAGAACAGAGAAACTAGTTCTAGAAACCGTGCCTCCTA
This sequence comes from Spilogale gracilis, assembly GCA_004023965.1. NCBI lineage: Eukaryota > Metazoa > Chordata > Mammalia > Carnivora > Mephitidae > Spilogale > Spilogale gracilis. The sequence continues at coordinate 26,172 of PITA01013267.1, forward strand.
CCATGGCTATACTCTCTCCAAATGACAGACACATTTCTTCTAGTCAGAGCCTGCTTTTCTGGCTTGTGTCCAGGTAGGCCTGCCAGTCTCACATGGCCCCAGGTGAGTGCTCCCACCCAGACCTCCCAGCTCTGAGCTGGCTGCAGACCCCCCTCCTACTCTCCAGGCACTGCCCAGCTTTCCAGGGGAAAAGGGAAGTCCCCTGGGGATGGGGAAGCAGGCATGGCCTCCTGACTGCTTAGGGCAGCTGGGCACTTTCTGCGGATGAGAACTCACTCTCTTGTCCACCTTTATGCTCCTTCACTGAGCCCCTCCACCACAATTTCTATTTCTCCAGAGAACAGGAAAGGGCTTTGTTGAACCTTTGGCTGGCCACTAAGAGTTTCTTCTGGGGATCCCCAGGGAAGGTTTACACTCTCCTCGAGCCACCCCCACCCCAGGGGAAAGTTGTCCCAACTCCTGGCTCCCACCTGCCTTCTAGCCAAGCTGTTGCCCAGCTGACTGGGGCTCATCCACTAGCCTTTTCCACTCCTACCCAAAGTGGCCAACAGTATTTTTCTGAGTTCCCAGGAGCATGGGATTCCAGAATTCTAAGATGTTGGAAGAGCTCAGAAATGCACACACTATTACCAAAATGTGATGGGATTTGCATTTTTAAAAAACATGTCAATAATAAAGAGGTCTGATAAACTGTGCAGGGCCTTTGACTCAGTAATCTCACTTCTGAGAGCTGATTCTAAGGAGATCATAGCAGAGAAGAAGAAGGAAGCACGAGGTCCAGAGAGGTTCACTGCAGAAGTGGAAAATGAGAAACAGCCGAAATATGGGGGCAAAGTGAAACAAGGGGAGGGCTTTGATGCAATGGGGTGCTGTGGGGTCATTTTAAATGATGCTTATGAAGAAAATTAACCGCAGGGAATCTGTGTATATTATAACTACATAATACATACACGTATCCCAAACTACATTAAATATATGTGCAGAAGGGAATGAGCCCAATTAAAATAATTTCAGTGCGAGGTGATTAGGTATTTCTTCTTCGAAATAATCATCCTTGTTGAAAATATTCCTACAATTAAGAAAAATAAGTGCCGGGGTTGGGGCAGGGACAGTGACCAGATGGGGACATTGGATTGCCAGCAGTGTTCATTTTCTTGACCGAGATGCTGGGTACGTAGGCATGTTCATTTTGTGAAAAATCCAGTGAATTGAACCCTTAGATATGTGAGCATCTCCGTGTGTATACTTCAATGCAAAGTTGAAAAATAAAAAAAAAGATGAGATCTTAAAAACAGAAAGGTGATCACCTCGTGTTCAATAAGATCCACTGTGAACTGCAGCCTGTATGATCGGTGAAGGGGTTTTTTTGCCCCCACAATGTGTTCTTAGTAACAATTAGTTGTGGCTGTTTTCAAAAGTCCTTTCATCTGGGCTTGTTTGAAGCTGGAGACATGGTCTGCAAGAAGATAGACTTGAGAGCTTATAGTACTTAATATTTGGGAAACTGTTCAAATAGTGGTTTCCAAAGCAGTGCTTGCATGCAAAGCTTCTAGTTGACGTGACCACTTGTTAAAATACAGAGTGGCTGACCCCACCCAGGTGTGGGGTGGTCCAGAGACTAACATTTCCAACAAATTCCCAGGCAATGCCAATACTGCTTGTCTGCGGAACCCACTTTGGAACCACTGCTCTGAAGTAACCCCCTAGAATCCCATGCATGATGGTAGTGGAGGACGATTGCTGATGACTGACGAGGCATATTCTTCCTTCTGCTAAACCAAAACAGGTGCTAGGTTTTGATAATAATAATTCTTTCATCCAAGGAGATGTCAGTGCCCATGATCATCTGACACTCCGCTCTGGGCGGGATGGAATGATTTAGCCCGGCCCTGCTGATGCCCTCCAAACACTGTTGCCGAGGCTGCTATTGGGGTTGCCAGGTGTGAAAGGGGCAGAGAGACATGCGGAACGTACAAAGGAAAATCTGGCGTTGTACCTTTAGAACACAAGCGAGTGCTTTTTTCAGGGGTGAAGACACAGTCAGCATTTATTGAGCAATGACTCTGGGCCAGGCGCTCTATGGAGAGCTTGATACACCTTGTCAAGTTCGTCCTCAGAACCACCCCTGGGGGTCAGTCTGATCATTATTGCCCGCTGTGGAGGCCCAGAGACTCAGAGAGCTGAGTAGCTCATACCTGGAGGAGTCAGGATGGAAGGCAGGGTCCAGAGCCTGCGTCCCAGCCCAGGCAGAGCCAGTGGACCATGGATGCTTAGTCACCCGCTCCTGGAGCCACCTGTGGGAGCGGCGGGGACGCTGTCTGCAGACAGATGAGGGAAAGGATGGCTTTCCTGGGAAGAGACAGTGAGGAGGTAGGCTAGGGAGGAGGGGGAAGCAGTGTGTGGGAAGAGATCCAGGAAGCAAAGGTAACTGGCCGCATTTGCCAAGCCCTTGGGATGGCAAGGTGCATGGCATCGCACGGTCACAGAAGCCCCAAAGGCTGCTGGTCTGCAGGTCCTCAGCTGTGGCCAGCTCCAGGGCCATCTGAACTCCACTGCTCCTTGCTTTCTGACTTTCTACAAGCCACAGAATAGAAAAAGAAAAACAAAGAGGCAAAAGGTGCCCCTCAGGTGGCCCTAGGGTTGGAGGGGTGGCGGTGCAGGTTTTAGCTACCCGAAGGTGCAGCTGCCCTGGCTCAGGGCCTCTGGTTGGGAAAGCCCATGACTGAGATAGCTCTTGCTCCCTTCCCTAGCGGAGCACAGCAGGTGGAGAGGGCCCCACCCCCGTTGCACTGCCCCGTTTCTGTGCTCTGTGTTTGGGCTGGTGTGCGAGGGCGGCGATGCTGTCCTGGGCGGCACATCGTGGAGCTCGTGCACTTTGACAGGGCTCCCGCGGGTACTGGGTCCACCTCTCCCCATCCACGACTCCAAGATGCAGTGGGCTTTGTCACAGATCCTCACCTGCTCTGTTGCAGATAAAGGAACTGGAAGGATAAAGAGGGAGAGTGGCTCTGCCTGGGGGAGTCTGGAAGCTCTGAAGAGGGTTGATGGAGGGAAAGAGAGAGTCCAGGGCAGGCAGGCAAAGCTTGAACACGGAGCAGACCCACCTCTAGGAGAGAGAGGCTCAAAGCACATCCCTGGGGAACCGACCGACCCATCACATTAACAGCTCTTCCTTTCCTGTGGGCAGAGAGGGCAACGAGGGACAGGGGATTGAGAGTCTTGCTTTGTCTTGAGCCTGTATCTCTGTATCAGAGGCACTGGACCGAGCCTACTGCTTTGCCGACTGCCTCATCGTGGGGCTTTCCTGTGTTGAGTATAACAAGTACTGAGTATAACGGACTTAACAGATTATAAAGATGTGCTACCGCTCTGTCCCACTGAGACCAGGCACCTGCCTACCTTCTGGGCTGTTCCATCTCCAACTCCACGGACATGCTATTAATCTTCACTATCTTTTCATCCCACAAACCTCCCACTAAGAAGGGACCCAGGAGTGTCACACAGAGGGTGGATTGACTTTATTTATATCCCCCTTGCCAGATGGAAGGAACTCTTCTGCCTCTGGTTGTGGGCTAACAAGATCCATGAGACAACATCCAGCAAGGGCTTTGAAATAACACAGCAACTTACACCCATAGAGCTTCTGCCCTGCCTGGACAGGCTGCCACCTGGCTCCTCATGCAGACCTGGGAGAGGGAGCTCTCTCATCCTGTTGGTCACAGAATCATAAACAGACACACTTGAGAAGCCAGCCCTGTGTGTTACCTTACACTGTACCTTTCTACATCGGAGACGGTCCCCACATGCCCCAGACGACTTGGCTGCCCAGTGGCCAGACGGGAGGGCTCAGGGCTCATATGCCCCTGCCTGGGATGTCATCTGATGCCATTCAACGTGGCTGCACTGTAAGGTCCCTGGGGAGAGGCTGGGGGGGGCAAAGGGGACCTCAAAGTATTCAGCTTCCGCCACAGCAGTGAGGTGAGGTGAGCTCAGCTGTGGGGGACTGGATAACCCTGGTCTCTCCATTTACGTCCGAAAGGTTCTTTGGAGGAAGAAATGGGCAGTGTTTGCAGCTTTACATATCGATGACTCTAACTCTGAGATTAAGAAATGGGAGTGATACGCACACTTCTGAGGGCGGTCTGGGCAATGCCAGCTGTGGGTAACAGGAGTGCCAGAGAAAGGAGCATTTCCAAGGACGGAAAGAGCCTGGGGCTGAGGAATGGCGATCCCTCTAAGCCCTGCTGAAGGACTGAGATCCCAAGGAGCTGTTAGGTCAGCCTGAGATTCCATGTTTGAATCAGAGCAAAGACTCAAAGCACACCCAAGTGCATCTCTAATGGGTGGTCCTGATGGTGTGGCCTTGACCATAATCTTGTGGGGGCATCTGCAGCTGCCTGTGATGGGCCAGGCATTCAGCACTTGGGTTTTGAGGGTGGGGAGCTGGCGGTGAGGTGGGCAGAGGCTGGCTGGGCTCTAAGGAGCTATGGTGCAGTTATCGCTGAGAAGGCACTGCTCCCCATCCTCACGGATTTGGAGATAAGACGGGACAGAGAGTGAGCAGACTGTCACGGTGAACAAAGTCAGCCACCACCTAGTGCCTCAGTTGTATTCTACCCTCCGGGGGGCTGAGCATAACGTGGCCGATGGATATATTCTAGGGAAGATCGCCATGGGAGGCAGTCTTCCCCTTCTCAGAGTTGAGCTCAGGACCTCCGTTGACAAAAGGATGGAGTGGGACAAGAGTCTGCTGACCAAAGACCATGCGCCCCCCACACCACGCTCAGCACTGTAGACACATGACCCTGCAACAGACCATCATAGAGATTTCAGGAAACCTGGGCAGGAGGAAACATGTCCCAGAGTCATAAAGTTAATGACGGGAAGAGCAAGGATTTGAGCTCATCTGCTCGTCTTTATTCTGCCAGTGACTCCCAGCTGCGTCCCCCAGGTACTTGTGACAGGACACATTCACCTGGAGACACTCCCATCAGCACACCGAGCATTCTCTGAAATTCACAAAGCGTTAGTTTGTGTCTTGAATCACCCCTAATGCTCCCACTCAAGAAAGCATGTCCTCTGCAAGTGAATGAAAGTGACATTAATACTATTTGATACCATTACTCATTACATGAGGAAAAAGTACTTTACCAATGTTAATATGCCTAGCAACTGTCTCCATACTTGATAGGAAATCTGCCTGTGTACTTCCTGATGCCGAGAACCCCAAGCAGCCTGCCTGTGTGTGATGATGAGCTTGGTCCTTGGTCACAAGGGGTTGGCCTCATTCTAAATTGCAAAGGACATGGATACAAAAAGCAGGAGTGTTTGAGCTGGTTGCTACTTTTTAACCATGCCTTCTTCCAACATGGCCCCAGGGACTCCAAATAGGGGTTGCCCAGACAACCCTCAGAAGTGTGCGTATTCCTCCCATTTCTTAATCTTGGAGGACTGGTCGAGTTGATTGAGTTGATGCTATTTAGAGAACTCTGATTTTAGAGATATACTTTTTATTTTCAGACTGTGCTCCAGGGAGAACTAGGGATTCTATGGAGGTAACTTGTGGATTTCCTACAGTGGGGGGAGGGGGTTGAAGGACCCACTTGCCTAAACCAGAAAAGCTACTCTTTTGCTGTTTCATGTAACAAAATTCTGTGTACAGTTCTACCTGAAGAAAGAGTCTATAGGGCTCTTTTTGTAAAGCTTGAAAACTGTTGCTTTAAAATGATGCTTTTGAGGCGCCAGTCAGTTAAACGTCTGCCCTCAGCTCAGGTCATGATCCCAGGGTCCTGGGATCGAGCCCCGCATCAGGCTCTCTGCTCAGTGGGGAGTCTGCTTGTCCCTCTGCCTTCACACTCTCCCATACTCTCTTGCTCTCTCTCAAGTAAATAAATAAAATCTTAAAAAAAAATTTTTTTAATGATGGCTTTGTGATTCCCATAGGTAAAAAAATATTCTCACTTGTGGGTGAGTCTCTCTGGTGGACCAGCATTTTGGCTATCATTAAGGAACTGTTAAGGAACAAAACCTCTGGAAAGATCCACCTTATGGCCCATCCTTTGGTATTGGGGCAAGAAATGAGTCTCCTTGGTTGAATGGCTAGGTTAATTAGGATCCTAGGAATAAAAGGAAATGTGCATTTGTTGATGTTGGAAGAAACAGAGAAACAAAATCAACTATTTGATCTCACTATGGACTTTCAAACCACAAGGAGGGGGTAGGAAAGAAATACAAGGTACCTAGATTTCCTTAGTTTAGTAGGGAATTTATTGTACTACCAGAGGGGACCCTCAAATTTCTTGGGTGTGTCTATAGAAATCATCTGAAACCAGCTGGTTTCAGAATCGCTGCCCGTTTGAACCTGGTCCAACCAAGCAAATTGGCCCTAATGAGGAAATTTTGCTTGGCAGAAGATTGTCTTCCTTTTCGTCACCTCCCCCTTCTTCCGGCTGCCCGTCACCTTCTCCAAGTCATAGAAAGTTAAAATTTAACCTTTGGCATCATTCCATAAAATCAGTTGGTCTCTTCCCCAATGTTACACGGCATCTCACATTTCCTCCCTTCAGTACTGAGAACATAGTCATTCTGGTTTAAAAGAACTTCTTTGGGTCTTGGCTAAACACACGAATGTGGGGATAGCTTGGCCCATTCTGACTTCCCAGAGAATTATGCTCCTCAAGTCCTCTTACAGATCAGTCAATCAGGCCTAAGTAACTATTTTCCCAGTTACCCATTGCATTTAGGTTCTCAGGCTAGCCCACGAAACCCTCTTCTTTTGTCATAGGATGCGGCATTGGCAGGGACTCTATTAAGGTGACATGAACTAGACAGCGAGCACGGGTTTTGGGGTGAGCCACAATTGGGTTCTAATCTCAGATTGTCTTCTGGCCTTTCACACTTACCCTTGGAGCTTCAGTTTTCTCTTCCATAGATGAAATGAAAGGGCCGATCACCCCGTGGGTGTTAAGGCGACTTTGATGACCCAACGAGAGGGTTAAGAGGCAGGATAGTGCCAAGTGCCCAGCACGGAGCGGGTGCTCAGGAAATGTATGTCCCCTCTGCTCTCTCCCCTCCGGTCCCTGAGTCTGAAGACTCAGACTAGAGTTGGCTTTCTCCAACAAACAAGGAAAAAGAGGGAGAAAAGGAAAATGTTCAACAATACTAGTGATGAACCAAAACAGAGGATCAGCCAAGGAATAGTGAGTAAGAAATAAAGAGCTTCTGTCTTCATTGCTGGCACTTGGTAAAAGGCAGACTTCTTCAACTGAAGGGGAATGGAGAGGATGGGGGGCATGGTGAAGATGCTGAGGGGATTTCGGGGATCAGGGATGATTGTCACTGATCATTTAGAGATGAGTTCCCTTAAAACTATCTTAAGGAAATGTGGAATTCGCCTTTTCTGTTTCTCAGGACAGCTAGCCCAGCTGGGGATGGGCCAAGACAAGGAGCAGCTGGGCAGAAGGCGGGACGGTGGGCAGACCTTGAGTACTTTGCACCTGGACACACTCTGTGCAACAAAATCAGACTTAGTAGAATCATGGCATCAGCATTATTTTCCCAATTTGTTGATTAACTTAGAAACAAACCATAACACTACAGAACAAAGAATAAATGTCTTAAAGATACGGTATGGACCCAGTGAAACTTTTCACGTAGAGACTATTAGTAAACTAAGGTAGGGACTATTATTGAACTAAGGTAGGGACTATTATTGAACTAACAAATACCAGGACTCCTCTCTGCCCTCACCCTGCTTAACTTTTAAATGCAAATGAAAACTTCAGGTGGTCACACAGAAGGACAAGACCAAAACACCTCAGGGGCCTTCTCTGGAACCTCTGTGCTGTCATTGCTTCTTTTAAGTCCACCCACTGAGGGGCCCCTGGGTGGCTCAGTCCTTGAGCGTCTGCTCCTCTGCCCCTGCTCCGAGGGAAGCCTGCTTCTCCCTCTCTCACTCCCCCTGCTTGTGCTCCCTCTCTAGCTGTGTTTCTCTCTGTCAAATAAATAAATAAAATCTTTTTAAAAAAGAAAAAGTTAAATAAAAAAAAATAAATCCCCCACAGAGGGGTGCCTGGCTGGCTCAGTCAGTTAAAAAAAAACTAAAGATCAACATTTTCCCCAACATAAGCACGTATATGCACACACTCCCTTCCTGGATTTGGACACAGCTTGTGAGAAAGAGATACTGAAAGGGATACCGATGGCCCCAAGATCATCCTTCAACCAGGAAGGAACAAGGTGAACAATATGGTAAAGATGGCGGACCAACAAGGTGAAACCAGGGGCCCCTGGAATTCTGTGTGAGATCGTAGACCACTCCCCTCTGCCTGAAGCCACTGGACTCTCCTGGGCCTTGAAGCCAAACGTTGAAGTTAGGGGTTTGCATGAGGGCAACAACTCTCACCTGAGGAAGTAGCTGAGCTCAGTATGAAGAAAACCAGGGGAAGGGAGGGCACCTTGGGTACTGAGCCTCCCAGGTATGGGAGGAGAAGAAAGGGGAATGGGGAATGGGGAGAGGTGGTTGGCTCCAGATAACACCATTGATCTGAACCTTTTGGTAACTGACTCAGAACCGTAGGGTCTGAGTGGATGGTGAGTGGGTGGTGGGTTGGGGGGAGTCACGTGGGCCTTTGTAAACTGGAGAATCTGTAATTCCTGCGGGAGGAGGCACGGTAATCCACCCATCCTTGCACTCACCATGCTCCCTCTCCTCTAACCAAGGAAAGGGGTAGTAGATACTGAGATAGTTTAAGTCAAGAGAAAGTCGGTGGCCCTACACCATTTGCTGACTGTCTTTGTCTTAACCTCAGGCCCCTGGAAAAGAGAGCCTGAGGCAAACATTAAAATGCTGACACTTTCTCGGGTGTCTGGGGTGGCTCAATGGGTTAAAGCCTCTGCCTTCAGCTCAGGTCATGATCTCAGGGTCCTGGGATTGAGGCCCATATCAGGCTCTCTGCTCAGCAGGGGGCCCGCTTCCTCCTCTCTCTCTGCCTACTTGTGATCTCTCTCTGTCAAATAAAGAAATAAAATCTTTAAAAAAAAAATGCTGACACTTTCTTTGGGAAGTGTAAGCCCAGGGTTGATAGAAGGAGGGCCTGAGGTGGGGACAGACGCCAAGCAGTGTGGCCCACTGTGCTGCCTCACTGCCCCCCATTTCCTGCCAGCCTCCAGGAGACTGAGCCTGTTGCTTGGCATGTGTGTCTTTTCTAGAAGGTTTAGTCAAAGAAATGACTGTGAAACAGCTCACAGAGGACAGAAAAAGGGAAGAATTCAGAGAGCTACCCTCTTACTCTCCTGGGGTGCATTCTGTGGCCTGTTAGTGAGCCAGGTCTCATGCACTGGAAGTTGGGGGGGGGTGGCCTGAGTGGGCTACTGACCAGGAGAGAGAAAGGGAGGTGGTCAGAAGGAATGGAGACAGCCCTACGCAGACAGAGAGAGAGAGACATGGTGCCTGGACCCAAGCCTTTGTCATGCACACAGAGACAACCCGTCCCTCCTCATCCTGTGCTTGTCCCTCTCCTTGTGGGGCCCAGACACTGGCAGAAGGCCTTTGACACCTTCTCCAGCCCTCTGCAAGTCCTTTCCGTATCACCTTTCTAGTCTGCCTTCGAAGCAAGTCCCTCGGGCTGAGCATAAAATTCCATCTGTGCTTTTAGTAAGGGAGAGTAAAGAGGAATTATTGCTGTTCCTTGCTCGGCTGGGTTTTGTAGAATTACCCCAAAGCAGTGTTTGTCATGCCATTGAGCTGGAGGCCCGTGCTTAACATGCTATCTTTTCTGACCCCAGGTGCCTGTCTGCATCACTGCCCTCCCACCAGCGCTCCTGCGGGCCCGCTCACTCTAGGGTCACTGCTGACAAGTGTGTTACTGCTGTTTATCCATATTAAATCTTATATCGTTGACTGCCTTTTACCCATCCCTGTAAACTCTGTCTGGTTCTTCTGCAATTTCCCTTCTTGCCTTGTCTTGTACTTCTTGGGGAGGCAAACTCTCCTAAGTCAGGGATTCTACCGAAACTTCGTGTTCCCAACTGGTTCTGCTAAAACACTCAAGCCTTCATCTGGAATTGGTACCGACCCGTTCGTAATCATGCTGTTCAGAATTGTGACGAGTTCGCCAATGGGACTCGTTTCATTACAATATACATTTGTGAAGGTAGTAGTCGGGCAGCACTTTTCACATATAAGAACCCAGTAAAAGCTATCATCTCAATCCTGTTTTATACAGAGAGCACTTTACAGTTTATAAACCATGTACAGTGGATTTTTTCCTCCAACGTAAAAGCATCTGCTGTTTCCCCCCGCCCTGTAGAGCATTTTATTAGAGCAAAAATAAAATGCCTTTTATTCTGAAAAAATAATGAAATCAGAAGCTCCACCTTAATTGAGCCATTAAGAAATGAAAACACATTTGAATGTTCCCGGTTTTGAATTTGGTCATTAATGCTGGAGACAAGCTCAGCCAACATGTTTCTTTGTTCCCACTTAATAATAACCCTTGACGTGTGTGGCACTTTAGAATTAATTTTCCAGAAGTTTCATGTATCTTATGATTTCTCTAAGATGATTATTCTTGAGAATAGAAATGTACACGGAAGCATAATTTGTGAGTTGTGAAGCAACGCATTCTTTCTGTTCATTCTTTCTGTGGCCCGTGTTGACCATGGGGTTTTTACAGTTAAAACAATCAATAAGCACAGAAGGCATCCTTTTCCCAGTGATGAGACCCTAGACAAAAACTCTGTGTCTTACTATTCAAAATCAACTCTGTTTTATACTTACATTGATGCAAAAGTCACAAGAAATTGGATGATAAATTAATATGTGACACAGACACAGAAAATAAGGTCAAAGTTCTTTGTTATAAGGGAAAAAGCCCCACATGTACTGTAATAGAAAATATTTAATTAGATCATTCATTCAATCAATAGCTAGTATTTCAATGCCTCTTAGGTCCCAGACACTATCAAGGTGTATTCTGCCCCCCGGCCCCCGCCCCGCTCCTCTTCTTCCTCCTCCTCCTTTTTTTCCCCCAGAAATTTGGCAGGGGACAAAGCTATTACATTCCTGATGTGTTCCTATTCTCCTGCCGATCAGGAGGGAAAAAGATCTTCATTTCTTTGGAGAAATCTAGCTCACCTTTCTCATCTGCCCACCTTGCCTCTTCACTGCTGTAGCCATCTTGCATGGGACTAGGAGGAAGAAGGAATCTTTTTGGTAGACAGAGAACTTTAATATACTTTTCAGCTGTGTCGGTGAGAATGGAACCTTGAGGCTCAGAAAAAAAAAAAAAGAATATAGGAGCTTCGAAATATCTGGAAGCTATTCCAAAACCCTCAGTAGGGATTTCTGATCATGAGATGGCTAGTGAGCAGTGAGAGGGAACCCAGGCATTTGCTCACTCAAGACATCGCCTTCATACTTTATCTTTGGTGTCATGGCGGCAATGCTAATGTACACGAGCCTTCTTGCCCCAGTAATGGGCCATTACAGCCGTCATGTTTCCGCAGTATTTATCTGTCAGCAGGAGACTATTATGGGAGCACAAACTCATATCATATCAGCATATCAGTTAATTACGATCCTTGGGACATATGCCAGCCAATGGGCTGACAGTCTGCTGACCACCGCTCAGGAATATAACCCCACACCTCAAATTCAAACTTGTGAGAAGAGAGGGATCCAAAGAGGTGTGCAGCTGGAGACAGTTTCCCTGGCCAGGAGTCCACAGAACTCTGGCTGATCAGTACTGCCCCGGAGATGCACAGGTTAGACTCACCATCTTGGCCAGGCCCTCTGCAGTCATTGTGAACAGTCAATGGACACGTTTCCTGGACCCACCACCCCCAGCCCTTACTCTGGGGAGGATCGGAAACAAGCTTGGAGTGTGACTCAGACAGTTCTACGGAGACATCTTCTCCTGCCTGCAGTGGTGGTAAGAAGTGGCTACACACTTGTGTGTTTCCCGCAGCATCATCGTGCCTAGAAACGTGGGTTCAGGGAATGGGAGGGTGAGGGACAGGGGCAGTGTCACCCAACAATCAGTGTCCCATGTTCACTGAACTTCGGGAGTGCATGGCCAACTCTACAAAAATTCTTACTGGTTCTTACCTTTTAGTGATGAAGCCATTAGGTCCTCTGCTCCCGTAGGGCCCATACTGAGCTCCCCAGCTCCTGCTAAGTGACCCCATCTGAAAAGGCTCCTCTGTTTGTGGGCCCAGAGGAGCATGGCACAGGGAGGGGATTCGAGACTCTGAGAGACACTGCTTGCTGCTTTCCAGGTATGGAGAAATGATGGGTGTCAGGGAAGAGGGCAGGTCCCCACCAAGCCTGGGTGCTGCTAAAGGTGGAGATCTTCACCAGGCCTGTCAGCTGCGGAGATCATGGCAAGGCCACTTGGGTGGACCTCGAGGTCTAGGTGCAGGTCCTGGGACAGCCCATTTTAAGGCCTTAGCCAGACTGGGATGGGTAAGAGTGGATGGTCCATGTGGCTCCGTGTCCAGCTATGCACGACACACTTGGTACTTTTTTTTGTAGCTGGGGAAACACAGGTTTGAGGAATGGAGTGGGCCAGGCTGTGTCTGGGTATGTTCTCCTCCTTATCTGCCAGCTGGAGCCTTTTTCATGGCGGAGCAGCAGGTCAGGAGATGGGTGTCCACCAGTCGGTGCTTCCTTTTCCTCCCAGGAAGCCGTGTCAGGAAGGGTATGGACACAGCAGCCTGGCCCCCACCAGGTAGAAGTGTGGAGGCTGTTGCCAAGGGCATGTTCTGGTTTGGCTTCATAGTCCTTAGCAAAGAGCTTGAACTGGAGGGAAAGTGAAGAGACACGTGTACAAAGGTTTAGGAGTTGAGTAAGTAGAAATCCAGGACCCAAAGATGACATGCTTTGCCAATTATTCACCATGTGTCCTTGTGTAGGTCACTTCTTCACACAGGGAAATTTGTAAGTTTCCTTATTTGTAAAGTCCAATGATGGTTCTAAATGATTCTCCAAGCGCCTCCCAGCTGTAAGGTTCTGTAAATGTAATAACTATCCACTTAAAGGAGTTTGTCACAAGAACAAAATGAGCTGTTGTCCCCTTACACCATCCACAATGACTGTGTCTAATGCTTGTCGTCCCAGTCCCCTTTGGCCGACGTGCCCATGTGGGGCTGCCAGTACTGGGACACAAGACAGTGATGGGGTGGGTGGCATAGAGCTTGGGGCTGGGGGGCGGTTTACGATTTGCACCTGCTCTGGGTCAGCTATGCCAAGTGTCAAATAACTGGTAAGGTTGAAGGAACCCAGGAGCCCTGTCCACTCACTCTACCTCCATGCCCCCCCGAAACCCCCTCCACCACGTTTGTGTTCTGGAGAAGAAAGACCTCGGTAATGTCCCACAGAGACATCAGGAGAAGATCCTAGAGCCTCTGCACTCCAGATGGCACTGCCACCTCTGGAACTAGAGGCTTGGGACTCGCCCCTGCCTTTGGGAAGGAACCCCATCCTCTGTGAACTGGGTGAGGACAGACTTGAGAAAGACTGGTCCCATGAACCATGTGGGGAGCCCCCCCTTGAAGTTTGCTTGGAGAACCAGAGTAAAAAGCTGGCCCCTCCAGGCTGGGTCAGGTCATCAGGGTCCCCTTGCTGGCCAACCCCCTTCTCCTCTCCAGCCTCTCCTCCTACAGGCTCTCATGGCAGGGAGGGAAAGGGAAAGAACTCTGCCCCAGGGCTGTATGTGAGGAGGCTGGACAAGCTCTCGGAGGAGAAGGAAGCAGGTCTCAAGGACCTGTTTTCTTCCCTGGAGGGCAATCAGCTAGTCCCCAGAACTCAGTTACCTTGCCCCTCCTGCCTTGGACACAGGTTGTGTGTGAGCAGCAGCCTAGCTTTTTAACCAACAAAACCTCTTCTTCTCCCTCATTTGCCCCCAGTGGCTTTGAATCCCCTGCCCTTGGGCTATGAAGTTGTCTTTCTTTTCATAGTCTATCAAGTGTGTTCTGTCTCCAGTTAAAAATGGTGCACCCACCCAGAGCAAGGAGCCACTGACCCCATACTACCTACCCCCTTCTGGGGTGGCCAACTTGTCCCTCAGCAGGCCCTGTCACCCCACCCCAAATGGCCACGCTTCTATTCATTCAACAAAATATTTATCAAGCAACTGCTCTGCACAAGGCACCATGAAACACTGAAGCTTCTCTGGAAAACAAAAACAGTCCCTAACCTCATAGGGTTTATAATCTAGTGGGGAAGGATGGGTATTACTCACACCGATACATATATAATTGTAGCCTGAATAACAGAAGGTTCTGGTGCCTTCCAGAAAGCAGGGCATTCTAGGCAGCAGGTACAAAGACTGAGGGCAGTATGGCATGGGCGGAGGAGGGTGCAGGGACACACTGGAGTCTGTCCTGGGAGGCCTTCCTTGGGGACCTCTTTCCCAAGTGGGACAAGGCACACTGGGTGTGCATTTTCCAAAGTGCTCCAGGGCTACAGGGTGCTTGGAGAAGGGATTTCAGGGGCCCAGACAAGAAACGGGGAAACCAGTCACAGCGGTCTTGGCCAGGGTTGGTGGGTGTGTAGCGGCCATGGTTTAAGAAAGAGTTTCCACTTCCAGTTTCTGCCTCTAATACAACCAAGTACCGATGTGGTTAAAAAAAAAAAAATCTGGGGCTGCCGGGGTTCTGCTGCCAAAGCAGACATCTACATCCATCTCCCTGTGAGATGCCTGCCTAAGCCCCGAGCCTGGAGAGTCCCGTGCGTTCCTCCACTTCTGCACATATGAAAAATCACAGCCCTGTTTCCCAGCCAGCACGCGCTTCCATTTATCCAAGTCAAGGATCATCTGTGGTCCTGCTGCCTGGTCCCCAGCCCCTCCTGGGTTTTCTCACCATCCACCCTACTTTTATTCCTGAAGTGCTTGAATACTGCCTGCGGTTACACTCCATTTAGACCTTATTTTGATGATAAAATTGTCTTCCCCCCCTACTGCTCATTGTCTTCTGGAGACTATAGGCAAATAAGGTAATGGTCTCTCCTGAGGGCTTCTCCCTCCCCCCTTTTATTTTTTATTTTTTTTTAAATTTTATTTATTTATTTGACAGAGAGAGATCACAAGTAGGCAGAGAGAGAGGAGCAAGCAGGCTCCCTGCTGAGCAGAGAGCCCAACACGGGCCAGGATCCCAGGACCCGGAGATCATGAGGCTTAACCCACTGAGCCACCCAGGCGCCCTCTCCCCCACTTTTAAATAACACTGTACCTGTCTTCTCCCCACACTCATTTGAACCATCAAGTTATTATCTCTGTGACTGGCACATCTCCAAAGACAAAAGCCCTGGAAGAAGGATTAGGGCATAACTTAGGGCTTGTTTTGGTACAGTGGCAGCCGGTAATATTCCGGTTCATGGAGGGAGCAGCAGACAGGGACGCAGGTGTGCTCATAGCTGGGGACTCAGGTGTACGTGCTGAAGTGTCTACTTGCGGGCCTCCAAGTTGGTTGTTTTAACCACAGTTGTATTTTCCTAAGCAGACAGGGATTTATTTGCTCATGTCTGTGTCCTCGGCACATTTCTGAGCTTTGCCAATGAAGAGCATCATTTTATACACATAGAGAGCATTTCATAGATGCACACCCTGCGTGGAGCTGCATGAGAGCCCTTCCCACCAGCTGGCCCAGGTGATGAGATGGGAAGGGAGTCCGCCTCTCTCAGGCTCTCCCTGGCTGTGCCTCACCTGCCCACCTATGCCCTCAACACAGGGTTTGAGGGTGTGAATTTCTAAGGCCCTGTCCTCCACTGGGTGTGAGAGTGGAGCAATGGGACTCATTTCATTTTGTAAAACAGATTCATTCCAAAAGGCCCAGACGGAGAGGTGAGTTCGCTGGGCCTGCCCCTTAAAGGACAGGATGCGGGTGGGGGGGGAGGGATATGTAAACAGCACATCTGTCAACCCTCTAGTCCCACTAGCCAGTTGGACCTTTTTTTTTCTTTAATGGCCAGACGACAGGCCTTTCGGCTCTACAGCTCCGTGCTCTTACTCCTCAGGAGGTGGGGACCTCGCCCGAGCCTCCGATTCCATTGAAGTCTCTCAGGCTCACCCCCCTCCCCCCACCCCAGCTCGATTCTGTCACTTTAAGTCCAGCCCCTGAGAGATAGCCAATAGGAGCCAAACCATACATCAGTCTCCCTGCCTTAAAGCTACAGTAGGGTTAGTGGGCTCCAAGTCTCTGGTGCCCGAGCCTCCTCCACGGCTTCCCATCCCCTCTGCCCGCTGGAGTGTGTGCATGAGTGGGAGCGCTGGGCTGTGCGCGCACAGCTCTCTGCCTCCATCTCGCCCCGCCACGGCGCTTCCTCCTACTCTGCCTTCTCCCGCTCACTGTGCCCCTGCCCGGACTCGCACCTCGTCTGTGCCCTTCACTCGCTCTTCCGCGTGATTTCCCCGCCGCCTTTCTCTACCAACTGGGAATGCTAAAACGGGACTGATGGACGTGTCAGAACTCTGCATCCCGGACCCCCTCGGCTACCACAACCAGTAGGTGCTCTGTTTCTCGGTCGGTCGGTCGGTCGGTCTGTCTGCCCTTCTGCCTGTCCGGCTGTCTCTGTCCTGGGTGTCGCAGTTCTCCTTCTAGGCATTTTTGAAGTGGCAGGAACCCCGGGGGGCGCTTGGGGGACGCTTGGAGGGAGAAAGCCGCACACTTACTGGGTTTGCTTGGGGGAGGGTGTGTGTGTGTGTGTGTGTGTGTGTGTGTGTGTGTGTGTGTGTGTAAACCTTCCTCTAAGTTTTCCCGCACCCCCTTTTACAAGCCCTCACTTTTAGGTAAGAGCAGCGTCTTCTCGTTCACCTTTTCTCTCTGATCTTCCCCCGCGGCGAGAAAATATTTGAGTTTCTGTGGAATAGGGAGGAGCTAGCCCAGAACAGGTGCGGGAATGTCGCAAGGATGTCCTGTCCCGTCCGAGAAGGCATCCCCGGGGGCCCTTTGACTTTAATATTTATTTCCATACTGGGGACCACAAATGATTCCGGCAAGGGGGCGAAATCCAAGGTGCCGCGCGGGTTCGGAAACTGCTGGCGGCCAGCGCTGTCCCTTCCCGCGGTCCCGGTGGGGCGCCCCGAGGGCGCGCACGGGGCGCGGTGGACCCCGGGCGCCCCAGCGATGCAGGCGACGCGGCCCGGGGCGCACTGTGCCCCGCACGCCCTGCGAGGGGAGCCCGCATCCCGCCAGGGGTGGGGCAGCCTGACCGGCGCTGCGGCGGAGGCAAAGTTGATTCGCGGCTTTGGGGGAGGCTGCGTGCGGCGGAACTGACGGGTGTGATTTCCGTGCCCCGGGGCACCTTCGCGCTGGCCTCGCGGGAACCTGGGTTTGTCCGAGCGGCGTGGGCGGCGGCGGGGGCTGCGAGACCTGACTCTCAGGCACCGCGGGTCGGGGGGTTGACCGGCGCGCCCCGCACGCGGAGTGGGAAAGTGGAGAACCGATCGCGGGAACGGTTTTCCAGCTCCGGGTTCTCCGGGGTCCTGCTCTGGCCACCCGCGGTTTCCCTCCAGGGGCCCTCCGCGCACGTCGCCTCACCTGCTCGGTGACCCGCCCGGGCTTCCCCTCTGGCGCTCCGCGCTCCGCCGCGCTGGGGTCTGGTGTCTCGGGGTCTGCGTGAGGGCGTGCGCAGACTGGGCCCTCGGAAGGCTTAAAAGAATAGTAAAATGGAAACTCTGGGTTCTCGCGGACCTGCTTAACTTCGTGCTCTTCTTCCTTCTTCTTCTTCTTCTCCTTCTTCTTCTTCTTCTTCTTCTTCTTCTTCTTCTTCTTCTTCTTCTTCTTCTTCTGAAGCAAACTAAACTACTAAAGTCAATGCTGGCTCCACAGTCCTTCATTTTTGTACCCCACCCCCCAAGGAACCGCGACATCCCTGAAATAAATACCGTGGATAATGTGGGGTTCCAAGAAGTGTGCTTAAACCCACCCTCGCTGCACAGACTGCCTCCACCCCGGTGGACCACGCGTGAGAGAGGAGGCAACTTCACGGCAGCGTCTCCTGTCGATGACCAGACTGTCCCAGTCTCTACGCTGATCTTTTTGGTTCTAGTTTTAAGATTTCCCGGGGCAGAGGGTCCTTTAGGTGCCGCCAGAGTGTCGGAAGAAGGAGATGAGCTGGAATGGGCAATAAGGGGAGTCTTTAATTATAATGGATTCAGATTGCCATTAGTTGGAAAAGTGTCTTTTCGTTCCCCCTTGAAGGTTACACTGATCCCGGCTTGTGTGGCTGATGGGGGTGGGGAGGGTAGTGCCCTATGACGCTCGCTTCTAAAGTGGCAATGGGAGCCGCCAAGGAAGCCTCAGGGTGGGTGAGTGGGGCTGTGAACAATGTTTGATGCTTGTGGGGCATTTCCTCACATAAAATTACCAAGTATGACAAATATTGGATATTTAAATTATTTAGGCTCCCTCTCTTCAAAGGTGACTTCTTTAGCTGAGCTTGAAATATCTATGTATTTGTCCCTGGCTCAAGTCACAGCCAATAAATATGAAAATTCGTGTGGGGGAAGTACATCCTTTGATTATGTTGATCAGAAAAGCAAGGAGAGATGGAGGATTTAGCAGCTGGATAATCCGTCGAGGTGATGAGGTGACGGCCACCCTGGCTTGAGTTTGAGGAGAAATATGGGCAAAGAGGGAATGTCAGGGAAACAGCGAAAGGGGAATGAGGGAGTCAAGGTTCTGGGTGTCTGGAAAGGGTCTGTAGTGAAAATCATTTATGGAGTAAGACTGACAGTGGTTTGGATTTTCTAGCCTCCCTGGTTTCTTAGCAAAGAATGCATTTCTCACTCCGCGGGACACAGGAACAGCCAGAGATATACGTACCAGCCCCAACTAGGAACTAAACACCCCATGAGATACCGTTTCTCAAAGCCCAGGCAGCATCTGCTGGGCGGCAGCCCCTAGTGTTGGGGAGCTGGTCCCGTGGAGTGATGTGTGCCTCCTGCTCTGGCACTGGGGCAAAGAATTTCCAAGGATGCGCTGGTGGAGGTCAGGGGCTGGGGTGTGGGGGAGGCATCTTTCTGACAGCCCCCGGGGGGGGGGGCCTCATGACAAGTAGCTTTAGGGCCACTGGTAGCAAAGTAACAAAGCGGGGGACTGCATTCTTTGGTTTGTTGGAAGGACAGTAGGATGGCTCCATCCACTACCCACGCTGCTGATGTTTCTCAGGGAAAGTATACATGAGTGGGTGGGTGTGCTCTGTACGCACAGTCTCCATCCATGTGGCTTAGTCGACGGTCCTGGACTTGAGCAGACCCCAGGGTACAGGGACCACACAGCCAGAAAGAACTCTCCAGCCCTCCTCTCACTTGCTAACATACAGAGAGCATTTTTTAATGCTTTAGGTTATTCTCACTTTCCCAGGTGAGAAATTAACACACACACACATGCGTGCAAGCACACGTGTGCACGTGCTCTCTTACACACACATACCACACACAGAT